>JANRGW010053360.1:0-18844 GCA_024733675.1 Psilopsiagon aymara
TTATCAGCACTGTTCCCAGGCTGAAAGTCAAAACCACAGCACTGCACCAGCTACTAAGGAGAAAAATGACTGCTACTGCTGAGCCCAGGACAGTAATGAAACAAATTGCAAGAAAGTGATTTATGATGGAAAATATGTGAAATGTCTTCAGATAAGTATGTAATTTAGGATTTTCATTTAAATTCCACTACTTGTATCGGTAGCAGTAACCATGTTTCATGCTAGAACATGCCACTTTTTGTGTACAATTTAGAAGGAAAAAATTGTTAAAAGTGTATGTCTAGAGTTACAGAAAGCAGAGAAATAGTATTTTGAGGGTATTTGGCCAACTTCTCAAAACAGATAAGATTGTCTCCAAAAAATAAATGCTTTCACTGACAGTTGGGCCTTTAGGGTGTTAGAGAGAGATTGGCCTCATCGACCACAGCTACATTGCACTAAGTATGTTTCATTCTCTGAAAGCTTTGACTAACCTTTGGCGATATCAGTCATGAATCTATTACGGGGGAGCAAAGCACATACCTGAATGAAGTTCATTTTTCTTTTATGATGATATCTACATACCTGTCAGAATCTTCAAGTCTTGCAGGGACTGTCTAAACTTTGATCTTCTGCACTGGGTTAATTGCTATGCAAGGATAAATTGTTCAAAGGAAAAGCACATTCAGCATGTTGTGACCTTCATCAACCATATTAAAGGAATGTGAGGAATATGAATGAAAAAGAGTTTTAAAACCATCTAATGATGCTTTTTTGCAGTATGTGAAAGTCTCTTTGTAAAGAAATGTGTGGAATCTTGTGTAACTCATATAAGACTGCTGTAATCCAGAGGAAAAATTTATACCTTAGTGCAGTTTTTTAAACCTCTTACAGTATTCTATGAAACACCCTGAATTCGGATTAGCTACTCACTGTCTTTCCTCCCTTCCCAGTTATGTACTTGAGGTACATAAAGAAAACTTGCTGTGACATAGAGCAGGAAGAATAGTGTGGCATTTATAAAGCTCCACTGGATGGAAGCCTCACAGATGAATAATGTGCTCATTGCTGAATTTTGTGTTGCAGCTGATTAGGAGTGTGTGTGCATATATAAAGATGCTTATGTATGTATTAAGGAGTTACAAGATCAATGTGATGGGCTGCTTAAGCAATTGATAAACTGGGACACTTTTAAACTTCAGAACAACACGTTACCAGAATATGATGCACTAACAATACATGTTAGCAGTAGTTAATTTCCTTAATGATTATCACTAGAAGCACAACACTTCTTTGTGTTTTTAAATCCTAATTATCCTGTATTTATATCCTACTATAGGATATATATCCTAATGGATATATTAGGATACATAGAGCATATATTCTAATGTAGGATATATAGAAAATATCCTACATTTATAGCCTAAATTATCTCTGAGTATGGAGTACCAGATTGTGTGTAGCTAGTGCTATAAGCAAAGGTGATCAGATCTGAGAGTGCTTTGATAGGGAAGACAAAATCAAAATGGTCTAATTTCTTCTCCATCTTTTTTTCTCCTCTGAACTTTGGTGCTCTTTTCCCTCTCCCCAAAGAAAGGGCATGATTGCATATGATCTTGATGTTATTCAGCATCCTGTTGGGACCAGGTCTTGCTCTAATTTTGCTTGATATCTTCCTTGCTTATTGTGCTGTCTTATGCTGCTTCCATCAGTCATCTCTCCTGCTTTTTTCCGCAGGTTTATTTTACTTTCACCAGATGTCTCCTGCCTGCTCTGTATCTTCAGTTCTCATCTTGCAGACTTCTACTAGTTCTACATGTTTTCCTGTGTCCTACTTGTGCAGCTATATCACAAACCTCCATTTACCCACTGGGAGTTAGTTGCATGTTATATATATATTTATATTTAGGTCTGTGAAAAAATGCCTGTTCCTGGTTTTTGTGTTGATAGTGTTACAATTCTACAGAATCCTTGTGCTGTTACAATGTTCTCATGTTTGGGTTCAAGGCAAGCAAATGCAAATTATATCTGCTTTTACTTAATGGGTGCAATGGGCCTCTGCTTTCAGAGTTCCTCCCGTCTTTTAAGCGTAGTTGTAGTTGATGTATTTCTTACCTTGGAGGCTCCATATTGTTGAAACAGCATTCTTAATCTGGATATTAGTTCTGCAGTGTGTGACTGCAGATGGTGCAGGAAAGTCTTGTTTATTTGATCGCTGTTTCTTTTGAGATTAAATTAATCTGGTAAGTAGTTTTTTTTCTTTATTTTTTGTGCTTTCCCAAACTATTTTCTGCTATATATGTTTCTCAAGATTCCATTTTCATTAAACTACATCTTATATATTTAACCAACACATTTTTTGTGACTTCCTTTACAGTGGAATTTCTGTGGAGCCATACAACAGAGAGCATGTGTGTAGGATATATGTCTGCACAGGATGGCAAAGCTAAGGTAAGCCATGAAGAATAGGTTGTAATACAGTAGAGTGAGGGCAGAAGCTGAGGAGAATATGAAATAATGAAATATATAAGAAATTTCTGTCTTTAAGAGAGTGGAAAAAGTAATGGTGGCATCAGCAGTTAAATGTATCTATCAATTGGGCATTTCTAATTCCTTTTTTTTTTAATTGCAGCAGTTAACAAACCTGTGCTAGCCGATGTGTTATGTCAAAAAAAGGTGCCACAAATTCATGTCCGTTTCCTCTGCTAACAAGTAATTGTATTAGAATAACTTCATCCAGCTTGATTCAGTGATACTGGCTATTTAGGGTGCTGTGATATTTTTCTGTGGGCATGTCTTCCTTCAGAGAAAGCTATTGCACCATGAAGGAAAAATGGAGAGGATGTAAGCCAAACTTGAAGCTGGTTCCTAAAATAGCCTCTGTGATGAATATTTTGGATATTGGTGTCCATGTTTACAGTCTCTTGGAGCCTAATAATTACTTTTTTTTTAATGAGAGAAATAATATGTCAAAAATGGGCTTGGCAATGGAAACCTGGAGAAGTCCTTAATGTCAAGAGGAAAGAGTAGGGATTAACCAAGAGGATGAGCCACCTCTTCTTAGGCACATAGCATTGAAGGGAGAAAAAGGCTTGTTTTGCAGTGTAGCAACGGAAGCATTTTGGTGAGGTGTTTGGACAATGAAGGTGAACATGGAAGAAGCTGCAAGCAGAAACAGGATCATAATTTCTGCAGCTATTTATACATGTACAGATGTGAATATTCAACATTGAGAGTGGGCAATCAGAGCTCGTTAAAGGAACTGGCAAAAGTAGGGGAATAAGAAAGCGGCTCCCCAGTATGGTTAAAATAATGGGAGAAGTGGAGGTATTTCCTGGAATACTTGCATGCATTAAAGGAGAAGATGGCAGCAACCAAGTTTATACCAGGAGATAAGCCCAAGACACACACCCAGCATTTTGATGGGAAGATCAAAAGCCTGGAAAAGGAAGGGATTTGAGGGCCTGGATTTGTTGACTTTCTTTGGAAATGGCTCTTTATGTTTTTGCTGAAGGAGAAAGTTTAGTCATCAGCAGACTACAAAATTCAGTTCTTTCTTTTTTTCCTTTTTTCTGTATTCCGTTTGATGTAAGTATGAAGGAGGATATGAGCAAGATAATAAGAAAACATACCAAAGAAGGAAATTGACCTCAGGTATTTCAAACAGCAAGGATGGTGTAACATGCTGGTTAAAGCACTGGGAATGGATAAATTCATTTTCTAGGAGTAAAATGCGTAGAAAAAAAGACAAGAATGCTCCAGAAGGAAGAGGAAGATAAAAAGCAGCGGGTGAAGGAAGTGCTGTTAGATGTGTTACTGAAGTACTCACTTTCATGGCTTACATAGAGTTCTTTCCCGTTACTTATCCATGAACTAGAATGTGGTTTCAGTCATTTTCTTAATATTTATTTCAGGTTTATTAGAAAAGAATCCAAACTCAAGTTAAAAGTACAGACTGGACTGAGTGGAACTAAAGGAAGCGCAGCTGCAGATGTTCTAGTACTCACTAGTTAGCTTTAAAATCATTATCTTCTGTTTGCAGTGAAAGGACGATTCCTAGAATGCACAATGTTAAATTATTCCAGCATGCACACCTGCCTCTGACTTACACTGAGAGCTCAAATATCTGTGTTTCCTCCTGTATTATCTAATTAATAACTAAATGCTAAATATGAAATCTGTCTGCTAATGAGTAGTAGCATGACAGTGCCCAGAGATGTTTTCCTACTCACAGTTGCAACACTTGACATCTGGTGCATTGTTTTCGTACTGCTGGTAAATTCTCCAGCTGGTAATCTTGATTGCGCTGACAGACACAGCTGCTCTTCTTGGTTCACTTTTAAATTATGTTTTTGACCTTCATTGAAGAGTTAATCCCCCTCCCTTTCTTCCTCCTTTGAGTCTGTGGCCACAAATGCTTTCCAGAGAAAAACCGCAAATGCTTTTGCCGCTGACTTCTATTGATCAAAAAAAGTCTTCTGTCATAAAAGCTGGAATTTTATTCTGCTACAGCTAGGACTAAGTTATAGATGGGAAACTGGGCTTGAAATAGAAGACAATGTATTGCAAGTTAAAAAAAAAGAAAACCCCTTTAATTGACTGTTTTGGTACAGTTAATTTTGAGTGCTTGCCATGAAATAATGGTATAAGAATTCATGAAAGTATAAAATATAACTTGTTTATGAGTTCACAGCAAAATGATCAGGCAGCAGTTTGTAAGGAAACATCTTGCTTTCCTGTTTTCCTAGGGTGGTAAAGAGCTTCAGTTTTTATTCCTTTCATCAGTTGAGGACTCAAGTTTTATTCTTGAGCCGAAGGGTTGTCACAGTGGGTGATTTTGGGCTGCTTTAATTTAATGAACATGAAAACATTTTTATGGCAGGACTTTTAGAAAGTGAGAAGGTTAAATGTCTACTGTTACAAATTGGACTAATATTAGAATCATGATTATATAAAGTGGTACATACTAAGGAAAAAAGAATCCTGCATTTTAATCTTAGTGTGGTTCTTTGTGTGTTGGAGGTTAAAGCATTTCACAGTAGGACCCAGCAAATGGTGGTTCTGAACCCCAGACAAAGGTTGTGGAGATAGAGGAGGCCTTTCTTAGACACTTGCAACCTGGATACCAGCTTACCTGCTGACGCAGGTATGCTCGAGAGGTGGAGCCACAAATATCAGCAGCTCCTTAAAAAGGACAGTGGGACAGGAAAGTGGAATTGAAGACTTGGAGGGGTTTGTACATCCTGACCTGCCAGTGCTTCTGGCTTCTAGCACTGTGAGCTCTCCAAGTACTGATTTGGAAGTATCCTTGCAGCAGGGGTTTATTTCCTCCCAATTTTGGGAAAGACTGGGTTCTGCAGCTGGCCTCTCACCTCCAAACTAGGCTGCCTGAATGCTAACTCACCAGCATAAAATGGCTGAGCCTGCAAGAGCTGTGGAACAGTTCTGCACTGTGACTAATAATTGCTTGATTTAAAGCATACTTTCTGGAAAGGTGTCCAGTCTTTTCTCTGGAAAGCCAGATGCCTGGACAAGTCACTGTTTCCTGTTGAATGTTGGTTTAAAATGTTTGGTTGAACATTACTTTAAAAATACCATGGAAGCTTGCCAGGTGAACTAAATTCACACCTTAATGCTGACAAGTCATCTCTGGTGGTGTGTCTTATTACTTGCCTTGAGCTTGCTCTCAAAGCTGGAAGTGTTTCAGTTCCTCCACCAATGATGTCACTGGCAATGTCATCTTCACTACCTGCACAGTGAATATCTCATTGACTTTCCCTCTGATTCTTATGTCCTTGAACCCTTACATCACTTCCATGAGCAACTAATCAAGGTATAACCTTGCTGGTTCAACTGTAATCTTCATCCCTCATGACATGAGCAGGTTCCTGATTGCTCAGTGTCAGTGTTTGTCACAAACAGACCTTTTGTCTGAACATTTTTGATGGTTTTATATGTTTCTTGAAACTAACCTGCACTGCCTATTACTACAACTTATCCAGGCTGGAGACTGGAGACTTAGCTGTGTTGAACTTAAGGGACAGATGCACTGTCTTTTAGAAATTGCTGTCCCAGTCTTCCTGAAGCAATACCATGACAGATTGGTTCAACATTAGGCGTGGTCTTTGGGAGATCAGTGGGCTTCCCAAGATCTCTGGAAGCAAGTTCCTGCGTTGACGTGTGTGATGGTACAATTATCATGTAAGGTGATAATCAACTCTTTGTGGCTATTAGTGAGGCTGTTAAACTGTTCTAAGCGGCTGTGGAAGTTTGTGGCTGTGGCCATTGAGAATGGATAGGAAATTCCAGTCTGTGGACTTCCTCTGCCCTTACCCAGCTCCTTTTGTAGCAGTAACTGCTGCATCAGCAAAGGTCAAGACTTCTAGATTGAAGGACTGGGAGTTTAAATAACTTCATGAACTGGGGAGGTATGTTTTTTTTCTTTTATTTTATTTTGCTGTTGACTCATTAATTACTTGATGTGAATTCAAGATCTTTGATAAGCAGTTCACTCTTCTAGATTCCCTGTCCAAACTGTCTCCTGTTTCTGAGACACTGGTCTTCAGAGTAACCTTCCAGATGTTTTTTTTATGGATCCATAATAGATCCAACAGCTGATATAGCATTGGCTAAGTAGGTCATCCTGTAATCAGAGTTCTGACCTCTTTAAAGATACCCTGGCAGCTTTCAGGTAATCAGTTCCTATTTTCCTGAACTGATTAGATTACATTCTGAGAGCTGAAGCATTTTTGTTGTCACTGCTGGGAAAACATCTGTATTCTGATGTCTGCAGTGTTGCTTCTTGGAGCTCTGTCCATGCTGCCATGGGTGATGTGCAATATTTGAAGCCTTAAATGTTGGTATAGCATTTGGTAGAACAATTTGCATGAAGGGCTTTGAGACCTGCAATGGTATTTGGGAGGGGGAGAAATAACTCCTGAAATTCACCCATAATGTGATTTTAGATATAAATGGAGAATGGAAGGAAGGAAGGTTAGTGGGTAGGTTAAGAATTAACTGACTCCTCTTAGTTAAATAGTCTCCATATCTTCTTGTTCCTTGTCTGCTTGCTCAGTGAAGGATGCTGCAAAGGAAAAGAAGTTCTTCCATCTCAAGTGACAGTTCAGTGTATGCCTGCAATGTGAATTCACATACCAGCCGCATCTCTTGAAGGTTCTGGTTATGGGTAGGCAGCTTTTCTTTGATTTAATATTGTGTATCTGTGCATAATCAAGCAGGAGCCCTTTTATCTCAGGCAGGGTCTGCAGAGTATTTGTTCAGTCAGGGCCCACAGTATCTTGTGTGCAGAAAGTCTTAAGTAGGCAGGATGTGCCAAAGAACTTCTTTTTCCTGGATCTCCCACATGTCTTGCATTATCTTAGTGATTGAGAGTAGTTGATGGATGATGTTTTGGCTTGAAAATAGGTACTTCCTCACTGTGTTTTCACTAGTGTTTGAAGTCAGAGTGCTTTCTTTTCAGGGGAAGACCCAATCTCAATACCAACAATATGCAGGTTTGGTCCTGTGTTATGTGTAGATATTTGAAATATTTTTGAGCTCACTATGACTCTTATTATGTATAAATTAACTATATGATCTGTGTGTACATGTTCTAACTCTCACACTTACTGTAAATGTTGCAATACTTTTGAGATATCCTTGTAGTTAAGCCTTATAGGTTTTAGTTTTTGTAAGAGCTACATGACCTAGACAACACATCTCTAAAAATCTAGTTGTAATATTGAATGTGATCCAATTCAGTTGCCAGTTTAAATCTCTCTTTTGGCAGATATTTGGTTCTTACAAATTACTAATCTTTATGTTATGGCAGGTTTTAACACTTCAAAGTTACATATGCCATTCTTTCCATTTTCTAATGAACCAAATTCAAGTTGCTTCGTAAGATATGGGGTAGCAGTAGTGAAGAGTGTTGCATATTGCTGTGATTGAAAACAGCTATCAGCAACAACTGCTGTCTACACCAAATGTTGTGATTGCAAAATGCAGAGACTTATCTTTGAGGGTTAATTTCATTTTCCAGTATGAGGAAACGGTGGACAGGGAGACCATTTCCAGTTCACTTTTACCTATTCAGATGCGTTACAATCAGATTTATTCACCTTTACTAATGCTGCAGAATGCTTTACTAACAATAACAAACTTGCTTCCCTCTATGGTAGAAGTGATACATGTGACAAGCACAGACTGTAGTGATTGTTGCTGGTTTTCTGATGATGGGCATCTGTGTTTTACTTTGTGAGTTAAAGGTCTATGAAAGCCCTTTGTCAGGATAAGGGCAGTTATCCAGTGCTTATTGGGTGAAGAAACACATCTTGGAAGAATCCTAATTCTAATTTGAAAATTACTGGAAAAATTTACTGAGCCTGTTTAGTTAACAGAAATACTAAGTCAAATAATTCAGTCTTTCATTTCAGACTACAGAGACAGTCTTTTAACTTCATGAGACGGGAAAAGTATATGTCACTGTTACACTTTTTTTTTGTTGTTTCTTTAATTGGACTCTTGTCTGGAGACTGGGGAGTCATTCAAATTTTCACTTGAAAAGAACTCTGCATACGGTAAAGCATCCAGTTCCCTCATAAAAATAAGGTATTTATATTTGTTGGAAATAACCTTTAGTGCTAAGCTACCAGTTAAAATATTTGGCTCGTAGACCTTCATGGAAATTGTGGGCTCTGAGATGGGCAGATAAGTTCAGTTTTTTGGGTTGAGTTCTTGCATAAAGCCAGCAGTTCTGGAACTCTCCTCATTTTTGGCCAACATTTTAAAATGGAGCAGAGAAAATGGGGTTGTGTATCCAAGGCATGCAAATATCAGTGTGGTAACCTCACCTAGCACCTGCAGTTCAGAGTGGTAAAAATTCCATTTTAAGACACATGGCAATGTTTTAGAATACCTCTACAGAAGCTTGGGACACTGAGTTGAATAAGTGATTGGTTGGTACATGACTTTTGACTGTCTAAATACATGTATGAATGATTTAGAGAAGTGAAAATGCTTTAGTTTTCACCTTTCTTAAAAATCTGTATTTTTATAATTCTTTATATTATTTTTAGATATGTAATAATATATAGTAATATTCTTAATCCATAAAATTAATTTGGGCTTTGAAATCTGTTAGATTCCTGAGCTACCTTTACATAGGATCAGTGTTTTCAGTGCCTGAGAAACAACAGCTGTCAGTACATGTATCCTTCTGTCTTTTGCCAACAAGGACAATCATTCTGGAGCCCCTCTTCTTCTTTTCCCATCTTCTCTCTCATTTCCATCCCTGTCCCCCCAACCCCGCTTTTTATTTCCTTCTTTTTCTTCTTTATGAAGATTTCACCAAACAAGTTGCACATGGGATATTCTGATAGCAGCATTACCACTATTTTGCAGAGCAGTGTCTCCTGTCATGTGGCAGGTATACATTCAAACCATGTTGGAGGACAGCTTCCCAGGAGACAGAGCAGCAGAAGATGGCTGCTGCTGCCAAAATGGGCTATTTTTACCTAGAAAATACATGAGATAGTGTGACCAGGTGGTTCTCATGGTGGAAGCATGTACCTGGTTAGAATGCTCCAGATTTCAAAAGAATATGTGGATTTGGTGGAGGAAAGTTCCAAAAAGCAATTTCATTGAGTGTATGATGTGGTCTTTCATTATATTTCATCTCAAAAGTGTAATAAATGGAAAAAGTTTGTTTTATAAATTACTCTGTCTAAAGCACATCCTGAGCATGTAATAAGAAAGCTAAACGCATGAAATACTTGCTTGATTTGCCTGAGAACTGAATGTGCTGCCATCTGGTAGTTGTACTTTGTCCTCTTGGCAGCATTTAATTGACTTCAGTTTTCTCATGCAGCACTGTCTGTCTTTTGGCTTACACTTTATACTCAATTTACATGGTATTTATGCTTTTAATGACAAAACAAAGCTGTTGTGACAAACTAATACTTTTATGTGAATAAAAGAAGGAGGCTGGCTCTTTAAAGACTTAAAAAATAAAATCTTTCTGATATTAATTGTTCTTCAGGTTATTCCAGAATCTTTGAGACATGAAGTAAGTCTTGGCATAACTTGTATTTGTTTTGCTGGGTTTTTTTAAAGGTATACTAAAAATACGCAACTTAAAAAGTAGATCAAATGTTCCTTACAAAATGATGAAGTCCTATATTGTCCCTATAACAGTTAATGCTTATTCCAGGGCAGAACGACCTGTTAGTTTTGGACTTGAAGGGTAATGGGAAACTTTTGAGTATGCATCAAAAGGGGCTGAGAGATAGTAACGTTCCCTGGGCAGTGTCTGCAGCACTGGGGTTGAGGGAGTTGGTTGCTCAATGGTTTTGGTTCGGTTAGGAGGGAAAGAAGGAAACGTGTGTTTGGATGACAAGTGCATGGAGCAAGAATCCGTGCGTGAAGTTGGTTAGCTTGTTTTTCCTTTATGGGGGAAGCAAAATCAAGTATTTCATCTTGACTTTTTTTACTTGTGGACTGTGGGCACAAGGTTCCTCCTTAAACTGCAGACGCAGATCTGCTTTCCTACCTGTCAGGACATCTGCTCATACTAGGCCCTCATGAACCACACTGTTCTCTAGGAGAGCAAATTAAATAAGAATATTCTCAGGGATGGTGAAATTTCTGTTCATGGAGCTGAAGATGCAGATAGGCCTGTCATTCTTCATCTACCTTTCCTGGGCATGAGATTTCCTCATAGGAACTTCCATGAAGCTGAGTAGAGGGTTAATACAGGAAAACTCATCCTAGTTTTGTGCTCTAAGGCATGATTTCCCTTGGGTGTGGGTTCATTCAACTTGTAAAGCTGAGAGACTAATCAATTCAAAGCTTTCCAGTGCTGTTCTTTATTTGTTTGGTTTTTATTGTTGTACTTTAAAAATCTAAACCTAATCCACAGTCTGGACTTAATGTAAAGTGTAATGTCGGGAGATAAAAATGTGACAGACTCTACAAATAAGTTCTGTGGTTGTGATTAAAAATATTTCATGTTCTTTGGTCTTTCTTTTTATTTACTGGAGATAGTTCTTAGATCTAAGAACAAGGGTGTAGCTGCAGGAGTTCATTGGGAGTTTATCTGAAGTTGTCTTGACATGGCAATGTTATCCTTTTGTATTACTGATCAGGTAGCATATTCTAAATGCTATCATCTTAGATCTGTCTTGTTGTTGTTCTGCATAAGGCAGCTGTTGGTGAAAGTGTAAGAAGTACTCAGTATAAAACAGCATCCTTATTTGCTCCATCATATAAAGTGTGCAGGTGACCAGGATGCAAGTAGAGGCTTTAAGAAAGGTTTTGCTCTATGTGGTTTGTGTGTTTCTGTAAATGGAAATTTACAGGTGGCAGTGTATAGTGGTTTGGGGGTCTTTGTATGGAAAACCTGGTTTTCCTTTTATAGGAAATGAGTTCTTGTAGAGGAAATGTGTTTTGGACATCCTATTTATTTAAGCATAGCTACTTGGTAATGTATTGATAGGTATCAACTCTCTGCTTATACCCTTTTGTATATTTTCCTTTCCTTGCTCAAAACTTACTAGAATATAATGGTTATCTAAGTTTTTAAAATAACAGCATCTGTGAATTTCATGTGGATTCAATTTTGCTCCTGCAATTACATAAGAGTCTATTAGACATTTAACTTTGGACTTGGGTAAATCGAGCCTACGCAGAAGGTCAGTTCATAACTTGGGCCGCAGAACTGATTTACACAGGTCAGGTCTGTTGTAGTTGTAATGAAAATATTTGATTATAAGATTCATGACAAATCATAACAATATTTCTTCTGTTTCAGTAACAAGTTTCTTATGCCTCTTGGCAGCATCTTGGGGCCTTTTGTGCTTTTTATTATACTGCTACAATCATCTGCTAATAATTCTGACTGATCACAGTAAATAAGCAATCTCACTTACAAATGATGTTTGCCTTAGAGTGGACCACCGGTTTGCTTTAGTTGCAGCATCTCGCTAGAAAATCAGTGATGTTGAACAGCAAACACTGCTTTTACATTGTCGTCCTATCCCGCTTCTTATTTAGAAGTTGTCCCAGACCTGGAAAAACATTGTGGGTCTGTTGGTCTTAAAATACAAAAATACCTTTTTCCACTTGTTTTTCTTCCTTTTTTTATTGTTGGTTTTTTTTTTTTTTTTTCTTTAAACTTGCCAAGTCAGTTGTCAATGACATTGTGGGGGAAACTATAACAGATTTGAAAAGAAACTTTTCTTCTTGAAGTGGTCAATAACAGTTATAACTAAAATTGGTCTGAAAGTAGGAAGATGTTCCTGTATCAAGCAGGAAGGACAGAGATCAAAGTATTAGCAGTAAAGTGAAAACCTTTAAACGTTTTCAATTAAATGCACTCTGTAATGTAACTGGAAACAAGACCACCTAAGACTAGACACCAGGATACCCTTATGAAGAAAAGAATTAAAAGGAGCTGCCTCCAAGATACAAAATGTCTCTTCAATCCGGTGAATTGTGGTTACTGTCTCAAATCACTTTCTGCTCAATTGATGCAAGTTTTATTTTTATCAGACTTTTACATCTCTACTTTTTCTCACAACCCATTGCCTCATTGCAAGTTTCACATTTTGCAGCGCTTAAATCTTTTAAATTGGATAATGTACATACAGAAACTCAAATATGTGGATGGCTGCACTTACATGAAGCTGTAATTTCTAAGTGCCAGCGAATTCTATGTTGTGAGCTTTATATTTTAGCAGGAGTAAAATCTAGTTCGTAATTTAATAATTGCTTAAGCATTATATTTTCTGAGCATTAATGAATCACTTGAAGCTTTTAAATCATGAGAGGAATGAAGGCCAGCACTTCCGCTTTGCTGGGAGTGATGGCTGGAGTGTAGGAAGAGCTGGTGGATCCCTGCCATTGCCATGTTCTGCTTCAAGCCTGTGGAAATGCTCTTATGAGCCCTAGTGCATTTTGGAGTTTCACTGAGGCTCTGAAAATAGGAAATGGTAAAGTTTGTAGAATCATAGAATAGTTAGGGTTGGAAAGGACCTTAAGATCATCCAGTTCCAACCCCCCTGCCATGGGCAGGGCCATCTGCCACTAAACCATGCCACGCAAGGCTCTGTCCAACCTGGCCTTGAACACTGCCAGTGGTGGAGCATTCACAGCTTCCCTGGGCAACCCATTCCAGTGCCTCACCACCCTTACAGTAAAGAATTTCTTCCTCATATCCAATCTAAACTTCCCCTGGTGAAGTTTGAACCCATTACCCCTTGTCCTATCACTACAGTCCCTAATGAAGAGTCTCTCCCCAGCATCCCTATTTAGAATGTAAAATGGATGTTTGAATAGACATAATTTACACCTATATTACAATAATGCATATAAGGACTTGTCCAGTCAGCACATCAGTCTCCCTCAATTTTTATTAGTCATAATTAGCATGTTGTCCTGGTCCAACCACAACTCTCCTGCTTCCCTATCTGGACTCAGAAATCAAGATTGACTACATCGTTCAAGTAACTCACCATTATTTTGCAAACACAAACCTCTCAAAAGATCTATTTTGAAATTAGAAGTTTGCAATTGCATCTAGGACCCATGCTGAGAAACCCTGAAATAAGACCTGTGACGGCTATTAGAACTATTTCCTAGTGGGAAAAACAAGAGCAATAAAAGGTACATGAATTATTTCTTTAAAAAATAAATTCACTTTAATAAAACTAAACAGCAAATTGAAAGTATTATCTGTAGTGTATATAACGTGTTATCATCCTCCTACCAGATCAGTGAACTCCCACTTCCAATATTAAGATTAGCACTGACTAAAATGGAACAATTAAAGCCACCTAAGCAATCTCAAATATATCATAGTTCTACCATGTCACAGAATCAGAATGGAGAAAAATGGAAGCAGCGTTAACACAGACGCATCTCTTTTCCCTTGCCACACAAACTAAGTTAAAGAACTGCAAGCTCTGAAACATTTCTAACTCACACTTGAGAAAACCCTAACATGAGAACACAACAATGCCATTTCTACAAATTGGGATGTAAAAAGCCAGGACTAAAGACCATCTGTCATTACCAGCATCATTTTCTCAGAAGCAGCATTAAGCAAAGTCTTGTTTCATGAGTCCAGTTCTTTTCTTGGTTTGGGAGCTAAAGGTTAGGGTTGGAAAGGACCTTAAGATCATCTAGTTCCAACCCATTTACTTTTTCTCACAAATACATAAGCAAAGACTGAAAGTGAAACCTACAGTTCTGTCAATGTTCTGATTTTAACTGAAGCTAATTACCACACATGCAAGTCAGTCAAACACTGCTCCACAGCTTTAAATTACTTCAGCTGGCACAGAAGACAGACAAGATCAACTATGCCATTACATTTGCCTGCTGAAGCAGAGAGCTGAGATCTTCCATGCAAGATGTGCTACAAAGGCTTTTGCCAGAAAGGCACGCTGTATCTCAAGCTGACCCATCCCTAGCAGGGACCTACCAATATGAATTTAAAAAAAAATAAATAAAATGACTGGACTTTCAGAAACTGATCCACCACAGTGTTAAAATGGATGCTACAGTGAAGACACACACTCTGCCATCATCTGCTGGGCATAAGAACCACAGATCAAACAGTCTGGCATTTGCAATTAGCCAGAGAGTTAAATCTGCAAACCAGCAATGCTTAAGAGAAGCTAAAGCGCTGATTTATTTCTGTTAAAGATGGAAGTGAAAGAGGCCAAGATTATGGATAATAAAAACAAGAAACAGAATGGGAAGGGGCAGAGGCTGGAAAGTCACATAGGACTACTTCTCAATGTTCTTTCGTGTTTCACTGAAAGGCAACAAAGCAACAACTGCCTGAAATATGAAATTAGAGTCTTCATGCTTTAAAATGTTAATTTCTCTTTCTCCACATATACACACATACAATTTGATACCTCACTCAATCCATTCAACTGCAATACACAGGCCAGGTACAGAACTGCAGGAGCAGTTGCTACTAGAAATAGGATTACAAATTTCTCATTTCAAACCTTGAAACATTCAAGCAAAGGGTTTGCCTGCACTAGTGATCTGAGAGAAATTCTACTCTTGGAGGGAAAAAACAAGTCAAGAACAGTATAAAAAACCTGGCATCTCTGCCAAAAGCTGATCAAATATCAGATTTAGTCCAGTGTTTTGTTTCTGGCAGTGGACACGCTGTGGAGGAGAGTACTTGGAGGAGGAAATAAGGAAAAAGCAAAGTAATTACAGGAATAGGAAAATTTCCTTTAACAGTTCATGAGCATAAAATCCTCCGTTCATAACAAACATATGGATGAAAACAACATCTGCAGATCAGTGTTTCATAACTGACTGCATGAGAATTTCCTATCAGAACAATTTCTTTTTTCTTTAAATAGACTGCAAGCACCTCACCTACCTTTAAAATCCTTTCTACAAGCAGAAATGTAAAAAGCTTACACACTTAGAAAAAATAAATCGGTATCTCAGTAACAACTTCATCTTTGTGAAATAGCTTTAAAAATAAGAATATAAAATAAGGGCTGAAAGCGTTTGAGCATAAGCTTTCAATTTGCACTGGCTTTGTCTATTCTTTCCTCCTTCAAGTCACAGCCATAATTTCTACTGACTCTCTCTCTCTCTGGACTAAGCCTACCCAAAAAACACATAGGTTTTCTGGGGTTTGGGGCTTGTTTGATTTGCTTTGTTTGGGTTTTTTGTTTGGTTGCTGGTTTTTGTAAAAGCAGCATTTTAATATAACAGCAGATTTCAACAATATCCTATTTATTTTTTGTTCAGATCTCCTCCCTGAACATGCATATACAACAGCCCCCTCTCACAAGAGTGCTTCTTCCTCAGTGTTTAGCAGCACACTGGCTTTCTTAACATTTCACTGAAAAGCAGAGTACTGAACAACATTTTCAGAGCCTGAACAAAATAGACCTCTTTCCTTCTCCGAAGGCTCCTTACAGACAACCTAATGCCCACACAAACACCCTGAAGCTATATGGGAAACACCAGGTACAAGATAGTTCACACACATTAAAGGTTTCAGAGCTGGAAGGACTGATGGTGGCAGTAGCAGGCAGAATTTTACAAGACAAGCTCAGGAGACCAGGACAGAGATGAAAACGCTAGGAAATCCACAGAAGTTTTACTCCAGGAAGTCCAAGTCCACAGTAGTGTAAAAAGGGCAATAACATCCCTTGAGCAAAATAAGGAGGCTCACGCTTTGTTTACCTCATTTGAAGCAGGTGTGACTCACCACAGTGGTCTGAGCTTCCTTCAGCTCTGGCTGCAGTGAGCCTTCTCTAGCCTCAAACTCGAGTTAGCCTTTCTTGCGCTTTGCCCACCAGCTGACACCAGGCTCTGTGCTTCCTTATGCTTTTCGCCAGAATCAGGAAGTATCTAATGGTAGTGATGCCGGAGCTTACAAATTTATTAAATGCCTGGAAATAATACCTGCAAACTGTTTTTCTTTACAAGGCTTTGCTGGTAGCCCTGTAGAAACATCAAATCATTCACTGTTTTAAAGCACGCTTTATCTCATAATCCATTGTGAATTTCACTCGCCTTGTAACTAACACAACAGGGTGGGGGGTTTTAAGCAGCTCCAGTATTAGGGATATTTTGTTAAAGAACTATCCATATTTTTAAAAGACTCCTCTTCCATCCAAGTATTAAAATTTTACAGCAAACAATACCTGCTTTGTCATTCATTTGCATACATCTAAAAATGTGATTAATCAGGTTTAAATGCAAGGACTCCATGCTTCCAAGAAACTACATGCAAATGCTCTAATTCCCATTTTAGTACAGGAAATTTCCTTCCAGTTGGATACTAATATATTGACACCTACAACTGAATGCTCTGCTCCTTTCCCCCAACAAAACAGCAGAGGACAATCCACTACAGAATCATAGAATAGGCAGGGTTGGAAAGGACCTTAAGTCATCTAGATGCAAACCTCTGCCATGTTATGTTTTAAAATAACTTAGTTTCAAGCTGTTATTCACGTAACTGATGCTCAGATAGTATTGTAAAAAGTGTTCAAGTGGCAACTCAAAGAAGTTTCATTAAAGACAAATTTCTGGAGTGCAGCGAGTGCTCTACACTGAAAAAAAGTAATGTCAAAAAATGTAATCCTATTTTCTAGTCAATGTCAAGGTACATGCTTATCTTTCCATTAATATGATAACTCAAAGCAAAGAATGTCTGAAAAACACAGATCTCTCTAAAATCCACTGCAGTGATACTTCAACACGAAAACTGCTTATATATCCAGCAGCACTGTACATCCATTGCTGCAGAATGCACAACACTTTAACAGGCATCTGTGAAGCATACAAACCTTCAAAGAGCTGGATATCTCTCAGCAGAGGTGCTGAGCACTTCTGAAATCTAAGTAGTTACCTAAGCTTTTAAACCTGTATTTAAGAGGCTGGTTTTCAGATAGTCTTAAAATACTGGCTTATTGGCTGAAAGGCATAAATAACAAAAACCAGACCAAAGTGTGGTCACAGATTGTTGAGTTTCCATGTATTTTTCAAATATGAGATCATTATAAACAGATTGTTGCTAATATATTGGAAGGTTTCTGTAAATAAAACATGCTCTGAAATTGGTTTTAAACATTCCCAGGTTAAAAAATGAGTACTTCCCTCCCCTCCATAAAAATGGATTGCAGAGATCTCCAAATGAAAGAGACGTTCAGCAAAAGCTCTCACCTCCATCTAGAGTCTGGTCTGATTCAGGAATATAATGTTTCAGAGCTCAACCAAGACAGCCATTTCAGTCTTGGAGATCAGATTTCAAAAAGATGACGCCCTTGAGAACACACTCGACCACTTGTCTTGTATATGCTTACATGCAGCTGGCCTAATCCTTTTCATGACTTCAGATGTGTCAATTACAATTTCCTAAGTTAGAGAAGAGATACTAGCCTCCTTATCCTAAAACCAAAACATACTATACTCTTTATACTACAAATACTATGAAGACTGTTTTCTATTACAAGATACTGTACTGTAAAATATTGTTTACTATGAAACAGTTTTCTTCACAGCTTTTTGCTATGATAAAATTGTCTCATGGATAATTTGATATGCCTTGGTTGACATCAAATTATCACCAGGTAAAACAGCATTAGATTTTCAGTTATTTCTTAGATGCTGCACAGCTGAGAATCAAGTCCATACTGTTTAAGGACTCCAACAACTCTAATTCACCCACTGAAGAGAACTAATGTTCTAAAATGAAGGGCAAAAAGAATATTCTCAACTATTTAACAGTGTGCATCCTCTACACAGTATCCTGAATGTGCTTCCTGGAGCTTCCAACTTTAAAACATAATTACAAACCAAGATACCAAAATAGCAACTGCACCACCAAGCAGAAGTTATGACCTGATGCCACCGTGCTGACAGCATAAAGACATTATTACTGACAGCCTCCCAAAAGGCTAACCATTCAAACTCTATCAAATGATCTTAAAAAACATTGACTGGTCTTGCCCTCGAAAGCATCTTTCCTGTCAATAACAAGTACTTGGAAAGAGCATAAACATTTAAGATTTGAAGAACAAGGTGAAGACATACTGAGTGGATTTACGGACATGCTACTGTATACATCTGTGTCCCAAAACAAACCACCTCTGTCAGGCTTTTCAGGCACACAAAATCTTTTAAAGCACAGTATGATCATAGAACAGTTATTACTGGAACTGACCTTAAGATCATCCAGTTCCAACCCCCCTACCATGGGCAGGGACACCTCACACTAAACTATGCCACCCAAGGCTCTGTTCAACCCGGCCTTGAACACTGCCAGGGATGGAGCATTCACAACTTCCCTGGGCAACCCATTCCAGTGCCT
>JANRGW010053361.1:0-24536 GCA_024733675.1 Psilopsiagon aymara
CTGCACACAATACTCCAAGTGAGGTCTCAGGAGAGCAGAGCAGAGGGGCAGGATCACCTCCCTCGACCTGCTGGTCATGTTCTTTTTGATGCAGCCCAGGATGCGGTTGGCTTTCTGGGCTGCGAGCACACACTGCTGGCTCATGTTCATTTTTTCATCGACCAACACCCCAAATCCTGTCAGAACATACATGTGTGCACATGATACATGCATGTGCACACACATGCACACAGGAGTCCACTTTTAAAGTTCTGGTTTTGTTCCAGGGTTTTTTGGTTTGGTTTGGTTTTCACCCTCAGCTACAGACACACCTTATTCTAGAAGCTGCCTATATGAAGAAGAAAGATCCTGGTGCTGCTTCCCCAGCTGAAAGGGACTATCTTAAAGAAAGCACCAAAAATTCTTGGAATAAAAAAGCTGTTTGATGTCCAGGGTTGTGTATGAACACCTGCCAAATATAAAAGGAGTGCCAGTTTTATAAATAGCAGAAAGTATGGGTGTTTCCTGGGAGTATTTTTGGCAAAAATGAATGCCACGTCTCTCTGAAGAATGTCAGAAAATTATACCAGCAGAACAACAGCACATCAGGTGAAACTTTCACAAGTTTGTATGGTCTGCAATTAAAGAGAATAAACTCAGGAGTTAAAGTCTGTACCTCAAGGGAAGTGTATTTTGTGTGCCCTGTTTACCTGTTAACTAAAAGAAAATGCTAGTAGTGCTGTTAGCTGCCTATAGGGAAGAAGGCAGAAACACCTCTGTGGAATGATGGTAGCAGTTCACCCCTGAGGACTTCTAAAACCAGCAACACACTGTGCAGTTCAGCACTGGTTAACTCCTGAGCAGCTGTCACTGTCTTGACCTTCAGGGGTAGCATAAAAACAGAGCTGATGAAATGGATGCTGAAAAAAAAATCAAGTTTAGTGACTTCAAAAGGGAGATGGATATTAAAGAGACAAATCTTGTCTGAGCATGGAAATGTCAAATCTGTCAGATGCTTGAGTTTGGTTGGGGTGACTCCAAGAGAAGACCTTTCACTTACAAAATTAACTTGTAAAGTCTAAAAGCAAAACCAGTAATTTCTATCTCATATTTGTGTCTCGTTCCTCATTTGGAATTGAGAACCAGATCAGAGAATCCTCCTCCATGTTCAAGTGCTTGGGTCAAAAGTTAAGATCTGATTATGTGCAGGATAGCAAGGGGATAGCTCAGGAAAGAAACCAAAAGGAGTCTGTGAAAAACTGTTATAGAAGGGAGAAAACATGTAAACAGATGAGTTTGTTTGAACTCTAGTCAAAAAATAGAGCCCACATTCCCCAGACCTCCTGGTTTTGCATTTTTGATCCTTTTCTTGCCTGATTACTGCTCTGTGGCCTTCCAAACCTTTCAGCACTGTGTCTATGAAGAAGTACCACATTACGTTTTATAAAAGGGCTGTCTTTCATGGGCCTGTGTCAAAGGATATCTGCATTATGGAGCAAGACCAGAACAGTCTCTAAATTAAGGGAGAAAGAGGGAGGGAAGGCAAAAGTGTCTCTCACACTCTTTATTATGGTAGCCTATTTTCACATCTGTAGAGAAATATAAGTGTAATTCAGATGACTTGTCAAGGGAAATATGATTGAATTATCTCTATAGCCCAGCTGAAAGGTGAAATGATGAGCAACCTGGAATTAAATTAAAAACCTAAACCCATTAAAGTATTCGTATTTCCCAGTCCAAGATAAAAGTGAAAACCTTTGAAATTAAGCAGTCTTCTACTCTTATCTCTGAAGCTGAAGACGCTGCTGCTTTGGATAACACAAAGGAAGCCAGACTGGATTATTGCTCATTTGAACACTGGTTTTCAAATGCACCATATTTTCCTCAAGAAATGAACACTATTCATTCCAGCTTATACTGGATATCAAAGTAGCTGTAGAAAAGGACACAAAATGAATTACCAGCCATCCTTTGATGCCAACACACTCCCAGTGCTCCGTTTCTCCACTCCAGAGAACACTGTGAAGAACCAAATCTTTTCCTTATTCTCAGCACATTGCTGCACATCCTGAGTCTTTCAAAGCTCATTCCTTTTCTGAAGAATGTCTTTATTCTTAAATTTGAAACTCTGCATAAGATTTCCTCAAATGCTGGTTTTCTCACATGATCTCTCCCTTGCCTTCAAAGTGATTCCTCTTCAAATGTAATTCATGAGTCCCACCTTGTCTGGCTTGATGAGGCAAACAAATAGTCCTCTTTGAGAAATCACAGCCTATTCATCCATCCCATCACCAGGAAGTACATTTCTGTACAGAAGTATTCCATTCTTATGCACAGGATAAACAAGAAAACAAACATGGTTTTCTGTTTAAACTGGTATTCATGTTAGGGCAGACAGACTTTTGCAGCATGTGAAATGAATCCCTGTCTGCTTTCATAAAGGCATTTAGATAATAATGATAAACCAACACCATTTCACCTTTATTCTTGAGAGTGCAGTTAAAGGCTGAATCACAGCCTGACAATTTATATTACTCTAAAACCATATCATAAACTACATCATCTCACAAAACTATAGTTCAAATGGAGCTAGAAGGGATCCAAATGAAACTTACTTAATGTGTGAGACCCCTTCTTCAGTATTATTTATTTGCTCAGCAGATGCACCCACATCCCTTTCCTTATGTCTGTTTACAAAGACTACAGGACGGGCCTTTTCTCTTTGAAACTTGCATGGTATGAGCATAGTGAAGCCCCAGTCCCAACAAGGGTCAGTGGAAAGAAAAGGAATAGAAATATTTACTTGTAGTACTAATGTTATTGTTATTGAAAAACCAGCATTTTGCAGCTGCATTTTGAATATAAGGAATGTCGAAGGCAAGACTGTTTCATACCTCCTGACCTCTTCTACCTCCACGATGGAACCAACTCCAGCCAGCAACTGAGGAGCAATAGCAAACTCCCCATAGTATGAGCTGTATCGAAGAGCACAAAATTGCCAGGAGGAAGCTAAGGGGAGAAATAATTATTATGGTCAGGCTTCTACAATCAGGATTTTCCAACAATATTTCTACAGCCCATAGAAACTCTTCAGTGAAGGGAAGTTATTACTGTGCTTTAGTACCAGTCCTCAAGTATTTGCCTATATTCCAAATAATAATGTAGATATCAGTGGAAATTCCCTCAATAAACATTTTTTAAACTTAAACATAAAACTTGAAAAATGGTATTACTTCTTCCATCATCAAAATATTATGCTGGTGTAGTTAGATTTCCTTTTAGCCTTGGGTTTGGATTCTACAGAATTAAATATTCCATTTCAAACCCACATGTGGTAGCTCAGTGATTTACACCTCACCTAATTTTGCGAGACGTCAGAAGCCCGTTTAATGAGTGCTTAGAGGGTTTCATTCCATTATAGTTATGGAGAAGCTGATGCTGCATTTTCTTTCAAATTCAGAAATTTAGCTGGCTGACATCCAACCTGCAATCAAATAATAATGAATTTTTAAAACAACTCCTTCCCAAGCAGAAGCTCAAGAACAAAATTAAAAGAATACAAGAATGAATGTGCCAGATTTACACAAGTCACTGCAGCAACTGTCTGAAAGACAAAGCATGCTGTTAGAATGTCTCAGAAATAGAACCAGTAACCTTTGGAATTCTTCATCTCATCGACAAAAAATATTAACAATTTCACATATTCAGTGTTACTGCAATATTAAAAATACAAGCTAAACATGCAAACACAATCTGGAAAAGCATCCATTTAAAATCTTCTATACTTTCAACTCCCCATTGCATTGGGCATGTTGAAAGTCTAGAGACAGGGTAGCAAACTACCTAGAGAAGCACAGCCAGGAGAGATAAACAGAACTGGCCTTGAGAAACTATGTCAGAGAGAAAACGCTAAACGGGGCACCAAGATACTTGAGTCCTGGGTGGATTCTACTACTGATTTTCTACCTGAACAGGTCACAGCATTCCATCTGTCTCCCCTTATTTTCTAAACCTGGAACAATCTTTGCCAAATGCCCTTTCTTCTGTCTACTTTCTCTGTCCTCTGCCTACCTATTCTCACAACATCCTGTGTGCAGTACTTCCTGCCACCCCAAAAGAAAAGGCATCTCTCTGCTTTACTCCTTTAAGCACAGCAAAAAAAAGGCCCAGTGAATGTTATCAACGGGGTGATATTTGCCCATTTATCCCTTTGTGATCCTCTGAATCTGTATTCCTGCATCTGCCACACCAAGAGTTTCAGAACCGGTAGCGTGGAACAAAACCTGCCTCAGTCACTCTAGCTCAGAACTGTGCGGACAGGCGGAAAACAAAAAAGAACAACGCAAAACCACCACCACACCACCTAATTCAGAAAGTTGTTGAGCTATCTTCAGTAACAGAATCGCTAGAGCCATTCAGTTAATCAGAATCCCAAAGGCTGCCAGTCATGCTAGGTGGCCTTGTTTTGTAAATATCCCTTATTCTCACTTCGGCACTGGACAAACTCACAAAAACAGTCATGCCTTTTCTAAGTTTTTGGGAAATAACCCAAGTAAGATTAAAACCAACGTAATCTGAGAAACTGGCTTGATGCCTTCGCAAAGGCTTTGATATGGGCTGCTGGCTCACTCCAGCATTTAAACATGTTTTACTGGTAGCAATGTTTTTCTATTGTTCTGCTATCCCAGAGTGGAATCATAACAGAAAGTATTTCCTTCTAGGCATAAAATAGAGACTGACCATCCAGAAACTGGGTGTAAGACTGACAGGAGTCTGCAAGGGGAAGAGGGAAAATGGCAACATCTGAGCATGACCAGAGCAGAGACCTTCACAGAGGTTTGGTATCTTCTCCAGCACTAGATTTTTCATGATCTAGTAGAGTAAGAAATCACTATTTTGAACAGCTGTAAAATTACCTGCTTAAAATAGTGTATTTAGTCATTAGAGTGGGAAATAAACTGTAAATTAAAGAAAGTAGAAGGCTGGAGCTGTGGAAAGGAATACACTATAGCTGCATACTGTGGGTATCCTTAAGAAGAAAACTGCTTTGCCTCTGGGAGAAAAATGGAATTGTCTGGATTATAGACACAAAAAATGCCGTAACAATTCAGAGGATTAAGGCTCTGATTCAGAGGAATGGAAACATTAATGAAACTGGAACCTGGGCTATAAGCAGGTACTTAAATTGTTTGTTATTAAGCAAAGGACTTATCAATTTGTTTAATTTATACCCAGTTATAATGAAAGAAAGTTCATATGCTTAAATGCTTTTCTAAATTGGAACTTTAAAACCTTCTTCTGGAAACCAATAAGGAGTGCCTACAATAGGGTAGACCTGCTGCAGCGTTTTCCATATTTCAATATAGCTGCAGTTCTACAGCTACTAAATGAAGTCTTTGTCTACTTTTAAAAATTAATGCTCCCTGCAGGAGCTTTGTTAATAGTCAGAACATAATTGCTTTACAATGCCTTTTCGTTCCAGTCAAGACCATTTCTAGCAACTTACTGAATAGTATTAGTAACAAATCATTCATCCCAGCTGTGAGGGTGATTATCCAAACCTGTTATATAGAACTAGGGAAGGTTTCCCTCAAACAGAATCTATATTGTGGATTTGGTTCCTGTGTTTGTTTCTTCTGTACATCACCTTTATGTATGAGAAAAAGTGAAGTAAATCAATAGTTTCACTGGTTTGGATTGTAAGTAACCTTTTATTGACTTCAGTGGCCTTTGGATCAGGATCTGCATAAAACTGTGCCTTTGTGTTTGAAGACAGATAAGAAAATAGAATTTAAAGGGACACATTGTTTCAGACAGACTCATGCAATTCCTTAGCAACAATTTAAGAAGTCACAAGGGAAATGAGTTTTTATAGTCTCATCATTTCTTTGATGCAAAAGTGCACATTCCATCTTTCTGGCATTTTGTTCAACAGCGGAGCATATGAAAAAAGAGCCCCACTGTGCATAAAGAGAATAAAACATGTCCAAGAAGAAACAGGGAAAGAGATTCAGGTTAATACGAAGGTCAACCTCTTTCTGTGTTTCACATCTGCACTTTGCTGAGATCTTAAAGAGAAATAAAAAAATCTTTAATCTTCAATGCTGTCATGCCTTAGCTGGAAAAGGACTAAAATGCAAACAGAGATGTTTTAGATAATGTTAGAGCTGTAAATTGCTGTTAGGTTTTAAATTATCTGTCCCTGAAATACCAGACCTTATGTGACACACATTGCACTTCATATTAAATAAAGCTAAAGCCTCATTAAGGGTTTTAATAAACTGTCAGGCCATTTTCACATTCCCCTCACCTCTTTCTGCACAGGAGGGCAGCGCACTAGCCTAGCCTAGGGAGCCTCAACCTGCAACACAGCCACAGATCTGGACCAGTTTGGACAAACCAGCCCATCCCCCTGACTGCTTCCACACCTCATCCTCAGGAGCCAGCTCAATGCCTGTGTACTCACAGCTTGGAGATTTCAGTGCCATTCCACTATCCAGGGTACATGGGCCAGAGATGACTGTGCACCTTCAAGCAGACAGCAGATATGGACATTGATTCTGGACTCAAGACCTCTCTACGAGTGCAGTGTACAGGCAGCCCAAGCTTTCCACCTGCAGAAGGGGAGCGCAGCACAACCTCTGCCTCACTGACTCATTGTAGAACAAGCAGGCTGTACTGCAGGGTGTTCAGGTTCTATGAGACCGGGAATGAACACTTAAAGAGCAAAGCAATTCAACGGGATCTGTCTGAATGGCAGGGCTGGAAAAGACTTCATCTTAGGTAACCTGAAGAAGTCTCTCTGGAGACAGACTTTAGCAGGGCCTGTAGTAACAGGGCAAGGGGCAATGATTTTAAACTAAAAGAGGGTAGGGTCAGACTAGATAAAAGGGATTAATTTTTTACAATGAGAGTGGTGAAACACCAGGGCAGGTTGCCCAGACAGGCGGTAGATACCCTGCTGTCCTGGGTTTGGCTGTGACAGAGTTAATTTTCTTTCTAGGTAGCTGGTAAAGTGCTGTGTTTTGGCTTTAGTCTGACAACAATGCTGATAACACAGTTGTTGCTAAGTAGCATTTATCCTGATCAAGGACTTTTCAGTCTCTCATGTTCTGCCAGTGAGAAGGCACAGAGGAAGCCAGGAAGAAGCAGAGAGAGGACACCTGACCCAAACTAGCCAAAGGGGTATCCCACACCACAGCACATCATTTCCAGTGTATAAACTGGGGGCAGTTACCCAGAAGGGACTGATCACTGCTCAGGTCAGGCTGGGTGGTGAGCAATTGATTGTCCATCACTTGTGTTTATTGTTTGTTTTCCTTTTCCCTTTAAGTTTTATATTCTCCCTCCTTGTTTTTCCCTTATCATTATTATTAGTATATTGTACTTTAGTCATTAAACTGTTCTTATCTCAACCCATGGGGTTTACATTCCTTCAGTTCTCCTCCCCATCCTACCCAGAGGTAGTGGAGAGGCGGAGGGTAGTGAGCAAGCGGAGGTGTGGCACTTAGTGACTGGCTGGGGTTAAACCATGACACTCATCTATGGAAACATTCAAGGCCAGGCCGGATGTGGTTGAAGATGTCCCTGCTCATTGCAGGCGGGTTGGACTGGAACTTTTTTAAGGTTCCTTCTAACTCAAAGCATTGCATGATTCCATGATTCTAAATGTGGAACGCTCACACTCTCCCAAGCTCCGGTATTTGGGGTTTGGGGTGGTTTAGGTGTTTTTTCATTCTTAAAAGAAAGAAAAAAACAACCAAAGAGGTTACTACTTGGAACATGAGCTGACAGTACAGCTATAGAAATATTTCATCAGCTACTTTCAGGTTTAACTCAAAATGTTTTTTTAATGACAATAGTTTATTCATCTACTCCAGTACTTCTCCTTTGCAGAACTGCTAGACAGTGACAATGCTTTCTATTTATAACCTTTCAAAGCTGAAATTCAGTTCTTTCAATCGTATAACGTAAGTATGTTTTAGCAGTAGTGGTGGAAAGAGTAAAAATTCTCTTCTGCTTGGCTGTATTCTTTTCTCCTTAAAAGTGTAAAATTAATATAAACAAGGAAGTGACCAATTAAAAAGAACACCCAAATCTCTCTTCCAAATATTGTACTGTCTGAGATTTATATTAGACAAAAAAAAGCAGGCAAGAATCTGTATTTGTAGTAACAGAAGGATAAGGGCAAAAGTTTTCACATAGACAGAAGAATTTCCATATTATTTAAAGCTATGAACACACAACTTGGACATGATAATTTGAAGTAGGGGGAAAAAAAAGAATAAATGCTACCTGTGATAATGTTTAAATTCTAGATGTTAATAAATGCAGTGAATCAGAGAAAGCTTCTTGTTTGGTATGGTTGTTACAATAAAACCAGTAGACTTTGCTATTGTCTCTGTGCATTTACTTTAAGTAACAACAATAAAGAACTTCCGATTTTGGTCTTCTGTCTTTCTTTCGGCACCACAGTCTTGCATTTCAGTTCACCAGAACACAAAATGGTCTATTTTTCCATTTTTGTTACTGGGAGGGGGTTCCATAATTGACAAAATCTTTGAAATCTAGCTACTACTGAAAGCGCAGCTTAGGGCATTCCCAGGAAGAAAAATAGAGTTCATAGATGCTTCTGTTTTCCGGTTTATAGAAATAGCTGCTTCAGCTCCTAGTCACGGAGCAGGAACTTTAAATGGATCTGGAATGGTGGCAAGAAAAACTCTGTATGCTTCTACCCCATAATTGGCTACTACTGTGTCCCAAACAGCCCATCAGTACTTAACTGAAAAAGATGACAGTGAATATCACTATCCGGATGCTGAAAGCCTAGAGAGTAAGATGCGAGAAAACGCATCCATTCTGTTTTATGAAATTCATCCTATAGCAATAGGGGCTGATATATTCTTTGCCATTTGTTCAGGAAAAAACGCTAAGAAATAATAGCATTAAGATTTCTATAACTCTGATCCAGAGGTAAACCATGTTTCATTTAGCATGCCTAAAGCCACCAGCTCTCTGCATGAGTACAGAGCTCAGCTCTGGGAAACACTGGCCTTGAGTATCTCTGAAAATCAGTTCTTTTCCCTTTGATTTTTTTTTTTTTTTGTTGTGTTAATTATCCTTGTTCAAAATGGTGGTGTTTAACTGGCAGAATTCACCATTTCAAGTGTTTGATGGGAAGATGCTCCCTGCTAGGCATCATCTAGGGAACAGGCTGATTAAATGCTCCGCTAGCTGCAATGTTTTTTAGAAGAGAAAAGGGAATGAGCAAAGTCACAGGTTGAGATAAACAGCAGCATGAGCTTACAGCATCAGAAAGAAATTTATTTGGACTGGAAAACAAGGAGTAAATACTTTTCTGTCTACCACAAATGAACTTTACATTTCAATCCTCTGCTTTAGTACCTTCACCTCTCATTTTAGGCATCTTGTTCTGCTCAATATTTTTGTATCAGCATTCTGCAGTCTAATGCCTTTTCAGTACCAATTTAAAGTTTTCCTTCGCCCTTTCATCCTTTAGAAATAAGCAGAGACACAAACAAACCTGTTCTACTTTCTGCTCCTCAAGTGCAATTTATACTTTTGCTTGTTCAATCTTCAGTCCCTCCAGCATATTTAAATGATGTAGCTGACTGTATTCTTCCTGAAGGATTTTGAAACTATTTCTGAGCAGAGTATTTACTCAATGACTACAGAAAACCTCTCCGATATTTGTATACAAAATATTTGCATGTGAAGGTAACACATTTAAACTATGAAGAGATCATATCCCTCTAGGTGAAATATTCACGGGTGCTCTACAAAAATAGCAATTAGTATTTCTCTGTGTTACTTTTCTAACTACATGCATATTGCAGGGGGGTGTAGCAGATATGAAAAACATGCACTTTATAAACACAAGCAGTACCCTACAAACCATGGGCACCAGAAGTGATGTGAGTAATGGACTTCTACGTGGCTGCAGAAACTGCAGCCTCATCCTGAGGATTACACCATTATTGATTTCCTGCCCATGAACCCTTCTCTCTTGCCCTTCAACCTGCCTCCACGGTGGCTGCACTCATGATGTATATCCAACTGAGAGTATCTAGAGATCAGGCTGAAACTGCAGAGAAACACTGACACACAAATAATCTGCTTTTCTTTTTCCTAAGGAATTTTTTTCTTTTAGGATATGTTTTCTATACTGTTACTCTCCTTTACCTTTGGAGATTGCAGGGAAGGTACATTAGGCATTAGGCATCCTGACCTGGGGTTGTTCTACTGCAGAGGGAATGCTTCATGGACAATGTTTTTGGCATCAGCTCCTAGCCAGGTTTTGGAGAAGGCCACTGCAAAGTGTCTGTTTGCTATTACATCACCACAAATTATGCTGGTTTTGGCTTTGAGACCTGCTGATGGAAGTAGTGTGCCAAGCGTCAGGGAAAGTGTATTTCTATAGAGATGACACCAACAACATAGTGAGTGCCAGATTCCCTTCTCCGCTCAACAATGCTCAAGCAGCCACCACCAATATAATTCCCCAAACATGCCAACTGCAGTACATGGATGTTGCTTTTGCAAAGCAGATAATAGCTTTTCTGGTACTTGTTAAGAAGAAATATTGTCAAGAGCCTCCATAACATTTCCTAATATAAGTAATTCTACAATGCTTTAATAACGTTGATGAAAAATAGAGAGACGATTGGCAGAGGAGAAAAAAAGAAAGCCATCATCTTAAAAGTGAAATTGGTACAAAGCCAAAGAACAAAATCATTTTGGTAATAATGCTGAAGTATAGCACCCTTTTAGAATATTGTGCAAATTATCTACCCGACTGTTTAGGAATAGATGTCTTGACTTAGCTAGAAATATGCATTCAGGGAAAAAAGAAAGCTAAGCAGCTGCCAATCCCCTGACTTACTGTCAATCAAACTGCACTGTAGATGAGAAGGAGATGATTGTCAGGCCAGTTACAATGAGGAGTTCAAATCACAGTCCCCTGACTTATTGTCAGTCAAATTGTATTATAAACAAGAAAGATAGGACTGTCAAACCAGATGCAATAGGATGGCCTTTAATATATAGTGCAAAACAAAGGAAAAAATATACCTAGCCTGTTGTAAGAGAAATAAAAGATTATGTGAAGTGCAGAAAATATTGACTATCATAAACAGCTTGATTTCTCTAGTCTTTTTGCTTTTCATGTGTTGCCCCTATCCACCATTTAACAGGTGAAGAAAAAAGGGAACTACTATTCTTACCACTCACACCTGTAGCAGATATCTTGTCCACATTAAGCTCTGTGGCAAAGTGTTCCATCTGTTCCAACAGTAAATAGCATCACTAATCTGTCTGCATGTTGGGAATCATTGACAGGCGGTTCTTAGCCATCTGCATTACTCTTTTGCCTCTTAAATTCTCCCCATTTTGGTAGCATGCTGGCCAAGTTCTTCTCACATGTGTGCATAGGCAGTCTGGAGAGGAACAGGGCACTGATGGGGAGGTCAAGGAAGGGAAACAGATGAGACTCTAGTAATTAGCTCTAAGCCTTGTGATGCTAGGCAGAAATTTGGAAAGAAGGGGAGGGGAATGAGTGTGGACCCAGATTGCTAACTGGGACCACAAGAGAAAGGAGCAGCAAAAGCAAGATCACAAACAATACATCCATTCACAATCCAGCCCATTCAGTCTTTCCTCTGTTGTCTTTTCTTCTGTGCTTATACTGGGTCTAGATTCCTCTGTGTCACTATTTCCCCTTCCCTCAGTCCTTTTTTTTCCCTAAGGTGCTATTGGCTTGAATTCCATGGCAGTAATGCTGTCTTTAAAATGTGTGTGTAATAGACAAAAATGCTACATCCCTACATTCATACTTAACCTTTAAAGAGCACATTTACTTAAAAATGATCAGCAGGGCTCTCCTGTTGCCTCTCTGGCTGAATGCACCTGTAGGATTCTCCAGACTTATCATAAGCATAATAATTCAGGAGTGAAATATATGATAATGATTTCTTAAATTTTATTTTTAACTGAAAATGCAATGTTCCTTCGTGGAAAATGTCAGGACACTTTTTCGGGTTTCTATGTTCAATGTCACAGCTTTCCCAAATCGCTGCATACTATTTCTACAAAAGAAAATGCAGTTTAACCTGCGTTTAACCCAGAAAAAAAAAAGTTAGGGATCCAAGATTGGCCTGTGAAACAGGAGGAGCCCTTGGCTGGGTGGGCAAGGAGTCTGAGAAAAATGCCTGTATAGGAAAAGGAGGAGCTATGTGGCTCTGGAAGGGACATGGAACTGGATGATCTTAAAGTCCCTTCCAACCCAAACCATTCTATAATTCCTTGAAAAATACTGAGTTGTGAAAATAGATTAGTTTTGAGGTTAACTGGGAAATGGATCACAATTTTCAACTTAGGTTTATGGTGATGCCGGGGCTGCAGAGGCTTCGGTATCGGGTTATCATTAAAGTGATTCATGAGTTCCTGAAGCAAAAGGAGATAGCTGGGTCTAAGTGCCCTCTCTTACTGTAGCTGTCTCAGTCCTGAATATGCCTTCCTATGTGAATCAGTGTGAAACACTATCTTTCATGAAGATCTGAATGACCAGCTAGCCAGAGGCACTGCCTGCTAAAGGCAGAGACACGGATGTTTGTAAACTCGCTGCAGTCTGCTGGTGTCATTGCTACATATCGGCAGTTTAAATATTCAATATTTTAAGTAAATAGAGGACTGTGATGCTGCCAGCCTGATAAATATCAGAGGATTAAATTTGCTTAGAAAACTGAAGTAGTTGCAAATTAATTTAGTGTATTTAATCTGCATTTAGGAGGAGGAAACCCCCTTCATTTTAGTATTGAAGCTCCGTGTAATTTTTATGTGCATACTGTTCCACTCTGCTCCTAAGTACATAAGAGGTAAATAATGCAGTTTCTTTGGGCAGATGGATGCATTACTAAAAATGACAAGCCCATTAGATCAACAAGGACTACATAATTATCATGGAGAAATAAAGCCAATAAATCTATCTGGTATGAATTATAGGCTTATGAAGTCATACATAATGAAATAAATATTTAATTTGTCTAAATTCCAAAATCTCACTTTAGAAACAGGAATATTAAAAATTAATTTCCATCTCTTATGATGGGTACAGTGTGGTTGAGTGGTTTCAGCATGCGCATGTACTCCTGAGCACTTCTTGATCCTATTCCTGGTCCTGACATTGATTCACACTGTGGTCAGAGACAAATCAGTCAACCGCTCTGTACTCCTCTGCCTATCTGTAAAGCTGAGATAATGCTCACCCGCTTTACAGAACCATTAGAAGAATTAAGAAACATCTGCTCTGCATCTTGAAGACACAAAACGCTCTAAAAATACAAAATAGCATTATTCAAGAGATGGACAAAACCTTCCAGGGTTTGGAGATTCTCACTTTGTCACCAAATTTCTTAGTACCTGGCAGAAGTGATTTCTCCTCTAATAATTTAGCCTGCTCCCCTTTCTATGTGATTTATTATTTCACTCTCCTAGCTAAGTCTGTCACCATTAAAAGAGATGTGTTTACTGCAAGTTGGATCGTCCCTAAAAATAATTGGCAGAATGTTCCTTGCAGAAGGACAGCAGAGAGCTCATCCTCTGCAAAAGACTCAACCCCTGACAACATAGGTCCTGCTCTGCGAACAAAGATTCAGGCAGTGGCTGCTTCCTAATTACAGAGAGAAGGTGAAAGAAAAGGGCTACCGAGGGATATAAAATTATGCAATGGGAGCATCAACTAAGGGAAGAAAGGTTTCATAATTAGGACTTCTGCTGTGTATCTGAATAGAACCAGCTTCTCTGTAATGAATGAAGAAAATACTTCGTTTGATTAAGAGTTTTGCAGACTGCATGGAATAACGGGCTAGCAGCTCCATGAATAAAATTGCAAGATTTGTGTTTCAAAACGGAGGTGCAATTGGTTTCCCTTTTTAGACAATCATAGTTTATGCTATGCTACATATTATATCTACCCATCCTATGCAGCATACTTCCAAAATTATTTGATAGCTTTGTCTGCCTGCCTGCCTACTCAAGCAGGATTTATGTATCTCAATTTGGTATTTATTTACTTTTCTTAAGTAAAAGATAAATGAACTTTGTGATACCAATGTTTTCATTGATACAATTTCAAATACGTTCTATCTGTACACCTGAAATTCCAGGAAAATATTTTGGATATGTAGGAATGGGCTTTGTATTTTAAAGCAATTACTGTAGTAAAAAATATCTGTACAGCTTACCAAAAACTGTAACACTTTAATTGAGTGGAAGAAAGATAAGATTTGCAACCCGTTTCTGTCAGAGGTGGTGTAAAGGTGGTTTTATGTGTTCTGCTGGGCTTGAGTGGCATTAATAATGACCTTTGCATGATTAACTCGAAAGCCTAACCTGGAAAGATAGCCAGCTATACTTTAATTGCCATCATTACGGAATTCACTTTGGCCTTGAAGTCTTCAGTAGGCTGTAAAATAGTGCCTATTTCAAATAAGCTCTGTTCTCTACTACCTATCTATCTCCCTTATATACAGTCACAGATTACAAGGGCAGAAAGAATTGTTATCATCATACCTCCTCCTTCAGACTGATCTGCTGGATCTCCTTGGTGGTGAATGTCCTTTAGCCCCGATCAAGCTGTGGCTGAGCTAAGTTTTTCCTTCTAGGAAGTCAATGGTCTTGATTTAAAGATTTCAAGTACCATTCTGCCTTTGTCCAGTTCTCCATCTATCTAATTAGAAATACTGTCTCTTATTTTTAGGCACTGAGTAGTTTGGCTGGATGTTGTTGTGCCTTTGTGGGAGAGAGAAAGGCGCTGTCACTAGGAACAACAAAATCAGTATTTGTAGGCTGATCATATCACTTCTTAATTTTCTTTTAAAGAAGAGCGAGTTAATTAAGCCTTTAAATACATGGCAGGTTTTCCAAATCTTGAATCATTTTTGTAGCCCTCTAGTGAACCCTCTCCATTTTGTCAGCTTACTTTCTAAAAACCTCGATTTGAAAATGAATTTAATCATTTCACTGTGGCCTCAGCAAGAAGGTGAAGGCTTCTAGAAATAGCAATTCTTCATTGCTCTTTCTGTAGATATGTAAATCCATACTCACAGGGGAAAGATAAAATGACAATACCTGAAATAATCAGCTTACCATACAGCCACCAAACTAATTCTTTTCCACATCCATCACAAGCAGCACCATTTCCAGCAACAGAGGCAAAGCAGTGAAAAAACATAGGCTAAGCTTTGACCACCCATAACTACAACTGTCCTGAAGCCACACGGGCCAAAAAAATAACTCCAAGGTTGTTGTTCCTGTGTATCCTTTCTGAGGCAATTCACAAACACCTCCTCAGGATTTGCTTACCTTTGGCACTTTAAATGGGCATAAGGATGCTGTGATTCAGATTTGGATGCAGGATTGTGCTGACATGGCCTAGAGAGCTCAGCGCGGAATATTGCGTTTGGCAGTGTTTGCAGAACAAGGTCACAGGGCAGCTGGAATCCAGCAGCACCTCTGAAGGATGGAGCATGCCACTGGAGCACAAATGTGGGCTGTGAAAGGCAAAGATGCACGGTGCAATGACAGTGTTCTGCTTCTGTAGAGTGAACATTCTGTATGCTAGTGTACATATCCATTCCTCTAGATATTTATCTATATATTTTTCTCAACCACAGTGCCAGCAGAGTGCCCCAAATATGTCATCATTTCTAAAATCTGTAGGTGCTCCAGCTGACCTTATGAACAGCAATGAATTGTAAGAGTTTGAAATCACACACAAATAACAATGTTTGAGAAGTCCTCCCTTTGTTGTTTGTTTCCATTTAAATTTAAGCAAAACAAACCCAGGTAAACCCTATTTTCTGTCCAGAAAACAATACAAAAGAAAGACAAAAATATGTTCATCCCCCAGAGCAAATTTCAAAGCCCAAAGAAAGCAGAGCTCATGTGGGAGCTGTTCCCAAATGCACCATCAATGCTACCTACAAAATATGCTTTAGATAAATTTTGCAATTGCCTTTTGCTGCATTCTCTGGGAGTCTTTTACATTCTGCCTTGGGCATAGATTTCCACACAAAGAACTGGATAATGCAGCCCCGATTCACATCAGAGTGTACCTATGCCATGAAAAATCTCACTGCCTTCAGTGAGCTGTTGGTGTATCTAAGGCATACTAATATGAGCAAGAGTTGATGACTAACATGAGCATCTGCTTCAAAAATACCACAGCTAGAGCTGAGATATTATTATAGACAGTCTATTGTACTTGCAAAAGACAAGTAAAGAGTTCTTGGTTGAGAATACATGTCAGAAAAATGACATGTTTTCATCACTTCCAGCCATAGTTAAAAGACACCGAATACATTAACCAGCTGAAGGAAAAATACTTTCAGCTTTTGTATCACAGTGGGAATCTGTAAATGCAAGTTCCAATGTAACAGACAATTAGCGTGAATTCAACCGTTCATCATTCCTAAAGCATTACATTTTATATTTTCTTAATGTACACAGAGAAATGTAGGATTTTTCACCAAGTTTGCAATGCCCCAGGTTTGGGGATCCAAGCTAGCGAAGGGAGTTTAGGCTGAGCAGGACTGAGTCAGTAACTATAGCTGAGTAGTTAGTTAATACAAAGCTTTAGATCATTACTTATTTCAACCCCAAGTAAACATTCCTTCATCCCACTTCAAAATGATCCAAATCCTCTTGATGAAAATCTGGTCGATAATTCACCATGCCAACTGGCATGGGATCCTGGGCTTTGCTTTCAATAACTTCTTATCGGTAATAGCTATTTGTTCTAAAACAGACTTCTTATTTCCTTTATGCAGAAGACTTCAGCCATACTCCAAGGACCTGAGTTCCAAGAAGATATATGGATGGCTGTGTTACCTCTAGGAATGCACGGCACTGTATCTGCAAGGGATTGCTTGTGCTGGCACTGGCAAGCATCTGAGGATAGCTGTTTTGAATGGAGTCTTACCCTTGTAATCACTTACTGGGGATCGTCTTTTTGTGAAACGAGCGTGCCCAGATGGATGGACAGCACTTCTCCTTCTCATTTCCTCACTCTGTTTCTTAAGGTGGCTCGGACATCTCTGAATCCAGGCTGATAGCACAAGCCTGTCACAGGGGTGTGATACCATTCCACTGGATAAAGGAATGGGATAATAAGATTCATCCCTTTGACAAATTAGACTTTCAAAGAAAATCGTGATAGATTTAAGAACTAAGTGCAAAAAACAATGGTCTGTGATAACACAGTTTCTAAAAAAGGAACTTTACTTTCTGATTACTTGTGGCAAGCAAAGCAGAAATAAAAGGTTGCTAGGAAAGATGTGGTCATGTAAGCAAAAGATGCGTGCAGCACTCAGGCTTCTGTGTCAAAGACGTATCTACAGCCATGAGCATTACTGAAATGGGTAAAAGGAAGCACAAGGGCATTTGAACTACAAAAGAACTGGGCACAGATGTGTATATCTTTTTTACACAGAAAGAAACCCAGCAATTTTCAAATGTTTATCTAAAAAGAAAGAAATTAAACTGAAAATTTACACAGCTGGGTTTGTCAGTTCCATTTAAAATAGGACTCTAAAAATGAGGAACTAGCTCCCTGAAAATGTACCTTTGCAGATTCTTCTCCAACCCATCCATGCAGGTACAATCCTCCCCTGACCTTTACCTTCCTGACACCATCTCATTTTTAATCCCGCACTTAGAGCGGCACCAGTTTCACCATGCCATACAACAGCAAGAAGAGTGTTACATGGGACTGAGAAGGAAAAGACCTGGTTATTACCCTCTGCTCCTCTGGTTCTCCAGCAAGAACAGCACTTTCCACCCTGCAGGAAGGCTGCACTCCTTGGTATCTGTGAAATCTTCACACTGTGTCATACTGAAAGAAACTGAAAGATAAGCAAAGAATTAATTGCCACCAACTGCCTTCAGCATATTTTATTACTGCATTTAGTTATGGTGGGGGCTTTTTTCCTTGCTTGATTTATGATAGGCAGACCCGAATCATTTCCCCCATTGGCCAGCCTTTCCCCCTCTTTTACTTTACCCCTGCAACTCCCCCGCAAAGGAGACAAAATTTAGTATAAAATTTGTAATGGCCAAATTAACTGGCATTTCCAGGATGCCTCATCTGTCAATGTCTATGATGGCAGGAGACGTTTTGCCAGCACCACTTTCATGAAGTTTTATACAGATATATATAGCCAGGAACAGTGTGGGAGCTGTTTCCCAAAAGAATGCTGACAGTCATTAGTGATGTGAGCATTATTAGTATAGGTAGTTTCTACAGTGTCAAATAAGAGAAATAATGACAAATAAAAGATGCTTTCCCAGAAGGTAAATGTTATAAAGCTGTTTAATGAATATGATGGCTTAGCAGCTGCTATTAAGCAATTCTTTAGGTTAATTTTAGTCTCAGCAGGGGTGTGGATAAATAGGAAGCAATTTTACACCTTCTTCCAGATAAAGCCTCATTTTATTAGATCAGAAGGAACTAGGCACTTCCAGTCCTTCCATTTATCTGTCTGCATTAGGAGACGCCAAATTCTCTCTCTCTTTTAAGCCTTAGAATAGCTATTTAAAACAAGCAAACAAAAACTAACTAATAAATAATAGTTTAAATCTGCATTGCCTTCCTGCTCACACACTAAGACGTGAGAATTGGAGGGCAAATTTGAAGCCGAAGGATGCTGCCTTTTTCCGGAGCAGAATTCTATTTCTAACCACTCTTCTGCTCTTAGCCAAAGCCAGGTCCACTCATTTTTATTTAAGCCCGTTAACATGCAAGAAAGGACACAAGATAATACAATGATCCATCCAAACACTGAAGTTTTCAGTGAAGAGCTCTGTCATAGCCAGTGGTCTCCAATGACAACTGCCTATATACGAAACACAAAGCCACATCTATGGTAACATTTCGACAGCCTATGCTCTCAGCATTTCCTAAGTGAGGAAGCTTGACATGTTCCTGCTATTTCACAGTTAAAACCTTATATTTCACTAAACCCTACACACTGTTCTTCCTCAAGTATTTCTTCAACATGCAGAAACTAAAAGCTAAGTTGCTTCTCTCACAGATTGCCTTTCTAGCGAGGAGATGTATTTTCTATTCTCATCAGCAACTGAGGCAACTAAACACAACAAAAAAGGCCCAGCAATTGACTTTGACAGGAGTAAAATACTGCACTGGGAGCGCAGAGGAAATGCTGTGGTATAACTGTATTATCTTACCTTATGCACAGGCAGACAAACAGATTTCCAGGGCTTCAAATTTACGCATTAATGTTCAGATACTTACAAGTTTAAACATTTAAATCGGGATTTACTTGTTATCCTAAGCAGCCTCCTGCGGGTTTACAGGCCTAAATTCTTCAGACTTGTCTAATTCTAGCCTGTCTTGCCATGACACATTGGAGCAGGTTTTAGCAAACACACTTGTTTCTGAGTTGTTGCAGCAACCTCAGCCCCGTCTGAAACCAAGTGCATAACTCGAATACTACTCATCCTGGGCAATGCTAAGAAACCTGTAGGGTCCAAACCTCAGTTGCCCTGAAGCTCTTTGATGGGCTTTATCTTTAAAACATGAACCAAGAACTGTGCCCTGTAGACCTATGGCTTGGCATCCGCTTGCTCACATCCCCAGCACTACAAGGAAGTAAAAGAGAAAAGTTAAAAACAAACCAAACCAAAACCACCTTTTAATTCATTTGTTGTAACTCCAGCATCTCAAAATTGGAATATAAGAGCATGTCAGGCCATCTTAACACATCGGAGAGAATAAAGGCTGTGTGAGACCAGTTTAATAAGACATTCATGATAAGACACAATGAAGTGGTAGGGATTTGTTTATAACAATGAAAACAAAAACTGGAGAGAGATGACAGCACAACTAAAGACACACCAGTAGCAATATCTACAGTCCATGCCAGGCTTAGTTCTGATGAATGATTTCTCTGCTCACTTATTATCAGGCATTTTTGTGGTATTCAAGTGTTGAAACTACAGGGAACTTGTATTCGTTTCCCCACTGCAGTAGGGGAGTTTAATATAGAGGATAATATCAGAAGTTAAAGCCCGGATAACACTGTCTCGGACATGTACCTGCTGTGATAGGATGCTAGTTTCCGGTTCTGAGGGAGGACTCTTCATTAGACCCATTCCCAGAACTTCCTTAATTCCAGCACAAACCTTTGCTTTTGACATTTGCATGAGATCCAAAGGCTGAAAGCTTCTGGAAACCTTGAACTGAATGGTGTTCTGGGTCCCTAAACCCAAGCTTCCTCAATCACAAGAGAAATGCCATAACATTCCCAATGTAAATTCATCATCAGCCAGTCTCACATATGCTGGGTAGTTTGCCCTTACCACCGCGGTCATAAAACCATTTGCAAAGTCAAAGTCTTTTAATCATTAAAAATTTTTAATTTCCAACCTAAGTGTACTTGAGGCAAGTGGCTATTTGCCTGCGCTCAAGCCAGTGTTATGATCTGCTCCATTTCAAATGCTGTCTATCATTCTCTGGTGTTCACTCCTCTCCCCCACAGTTTCTTATCAATAGTAACATTCCTCCAACTTGGCTTCACTAAGATGAACAACCCAAGCTCTCAGAATTTTATTTTCTGGGTCCAGGTTTTCTGTGCCAAAGACAAATATGTGTCATGGATTTTCTAGCTGGAATAATTTCCAGCTTTTCAACCTAAAACCTTGCAGGCCAATTTACTGCAGTGTAACACCATCTGCATGTGTCTCCTTGAAGCTCGCAGTATGCAAAGAAATGCAATAAGCAAATAGTTCTAACAAATTACTGACACAAATCCTTGACTGTTAGCTTTAACCCAAAGGGGAACCCGAAACCTTAGGGAGCTGCTTTGAAAATATTAATGGAGGAAAACAAGGAATTTTAATGAATGTCTGCAAAACATCTTATGACTTGAAGCACTTAAGACACAATTGATCTCACCACAGTGGTGACAAGTTAGGGAGCAGTGAGCGCAGGAGACTTATCATCAGACAAAAAAAGCTCAAAACAGAATTACATCCTTCGCTTGTCACCAAAGCACTAATACTGAGAGGGTGTGGGAAGGCAATTAACATACAAAATTGGAGCCACATAGCTAATATAGTCTGATTTTTCATTCAAACTACATTTCACTGACAGAAACGTCATCTTCTGTAGCCACGCGCTTAGGAAAAATGGGTGATTGTGCTCTTCCTGCACTATCCCTTTTTCTGCAGCGCTGGAAAATCACTTTGTGTTCTGCTGAAAATTGTAAGGTAGTGCAACGAAAACTGGCCAGCCCCTATCTCCTCATCGTTTCAACCCCCCTAAAAATACTGTTTACAAAGCCTGCAACTGGAAAGATACGCTGAATAATGTATAAAGAACACATTTCTTTGAATTTCATAGCCTTTTGATGGCAAAAGCTTGACAGACTGAAGGATGTAATTCTGCCATGTAGCGAGCTAGATGAAGAGCTCTGTAAAGTTTCCTTCCTTTCAAGCGCATCCATCTCCTGGAAGTGAGCACCTGGCAGTGCAGTTGTGCTGCGTTCTTTTATATACATACATTGGGGGGTGTCTTTTTTTCCCCAGAAGTCTTCTCCTGAATGTTAAACTGACTGCCTGGAGTCAGCCCTTTCTTCTGTATCATGTGCAATCGTTTCCTTGTTGACTTTTAGCCATTCACACCAGACAGAACAACTGGGTGATCTTCTACGTTCAAAGAAACTCTGCTGACCTCGCCTTGGAGACTGCAGTCTTCCATTGGAAGAACTCACCTGCACCTCCTGGGTCCTGGTCCCTGTAGCAACAGGAGTTCCCCCTGCCAAGGGCAAGGATATGCTCAGGAACACATGTAGGGGTGATGGCCTGGATTTCTCCAAATCTGAGAAGTACATGCACTCAACAGGAATGCAAGGAGACAAGTAGTGTTTATAACACTGCAGCAACTTCACTTTCTCATGGATTCAGTTGCTTCCCCCCAGCCTGTTCTGTCCCAGCCATAAGGCAGGAAACTCGGCTCAGAATGAGCACGTATGGCTGCGTAGTTCATCCCGTGATTTCAGGAAATTCCTCAACAGTCCCCTCTGTTAATAGGCATGCTATTACCTGTGCTTTATTCCCACTGTAAAAATTAGTCATACCATCTGTTCTCTCTCTTTAGTCAGCAGCTTGTGTAGCTCTGTGCACAAGAGCATCAGTGGATTCTTTCAGGATGCAGATATGTTTGTAGTAGTATTGTGACTTCTGCATTTGCAGAGAAGTAGATTTCTCCCTTCTCAAGGATGATTGTAATATTGTACTTTTTCAAGTGGAATTATTAACTTAACCCCTGCAGCAGTCTTGGTTCCAAAATGCACACTGCATATGGGATGTTTAATGTGCACAGCTGGTGTGACCATTGTAAAAAATTAGGGAGAAAATAACTTCTTGGGTTTCAATTTCCTCCCCAAAAGGGAAAAAAAGGCCCATTTTGTTCTGCTCTAATTAGTATGTGTGCCAGTGCATGACTTCCAAAGCAGGCAGATGCTTTGAATGAAGTGTAATGTAGATTTTCATTAATCTTCTTTGGCACAACACTTTTCTTCTACTATGTGTATGCAGGAAGTAATGACTAGAAAAGATGAGCAATCACAGACAGTTCTAACCAACTTAAGCTGGCTTTTGTAAAGGGCAAGACAGGGTCATAAAAGAGTATGGTTACCTCAGTGTGTGACACCTCTCAGTTTCTGAGGTTTCATTACAATGAAGGGTTTGGAGTAATTCCTTTTTAATACAAAATATCAAATTCAAATATGGGAGCTCTAAAGGAATTAAATAGCAGTGCATGAAAAAACGCATGCATTTCAATCAGCTGTGTGCCTGACTGGAGAGAAAGTCAGAGATAGGTTTTCCCTACAGCAGAGAATTAAGAATTGTATTCCTGAAACCACTTGCCTGTTCCAAAGGGAGCAAGGGGAGTTTTCCCATCTTGCTGGAAATGAAAGGCTGTCACTGAACAGTTTCAAAGTTGGAATTAATTTCATCTGAGTAAATTTTTAATTACTTTCATCTTTTCCCACCTCTATTTAGGGATATTCTGGGTTGCTTTAGCTATGGCTGTGGAAGAAGAAAGCTTGGGGCAGAGACTCCTTAGTTCCTTCTTATGAAACAGCCTGGCTAAGTTATTCTACTAAAGATGTGAATTTCATGCTTAAGGAAAGTCCATGTGCCACAATAAGAACTGAGGATGCTGCAAGCTCATTTGCCAGCAGCAGAAAGTGTTCTCTTGTCAGGAAAAGATTGACACAAAGAGTGAAATTGGAATATAAACTACCCTTCAGAGATACCCTTCATTGTGAACACATATTCAGGATGGGAGTTTTCCATTGCTGTGTTCTCACATTCAACGTAATTCAATTTAGAAAGGAAAATATGTTCCTTTTTGGGATCGTTGCTATTATTACATCTTTGCAGTCTCCTCCATATCTTTTCTTTTTCTTCCACAAGACAGTTGCTGATTCCCGCTGCACTCCTTCCCTTCATTCATGAACTGTGCATCTTACGCTTTCCTACACCTACAAGAAGAGAGTTAACAGATTGCTGCTCTATACAACATTAGGTTTGGGGATTGCCTCCTAAATAGGAATAATGGGACTGGGAAGTCCATCCTCCCTCAGAGACTTTGACTTGGGCAGATGCTGTTGCTCAGCTGTTGGATTTCCACTTTCAGAAGAATCTTTCTCACAAGTATGAGGTCAAACATGTGGCATCTTACCTGAAAGCCTCAACTTCGTCTTCAATAAGCAGCAGACCCCTAAATGCATTACAAGGGATAGTGCTAGGCTAAGGATGGTATGTTTGACATCTACGCATAAGCAAAATTAAATTCAAGGGAAAAATGAAAGGTTCCTGTAATAGCAAAATCATTAATTACACAAATGGATTTCTATTTACAGTGCAAGTGAAACGATGACTTAAGAAGATTAGAAAGCAATGTGCAGTACAGAACACTGCTTTCAGGAAGAGCACAGGCCAAAACCAGAATGAAAATTGTATGCCATCATTTGAGGCAATACACAGGGGACACAAAAATATGTTCCAAATATTGAACAGAATGAAACATATTTCTTTCTGACCTCCTTAGAAACAGAAAAAAAACATTAACCAATTGCACAAGAGCGCTAGTATTTCGTGATGAAGCATTAAAATAAGAAAGGGAGGAAAAGCAGATTTCATTAAGTAAGTATTAACTTTTCTGAAAGCCATATGGAATAAGACAATAGTTCCCCCCCCAAAAAAAAACAAGTGTCTTAAATGGTGAATATATCCAGGAAAAAGAAATTAAAGTTATTCTATTTGGAAAACGTATCTGTTTTTAAATGAAGGTTATGATGATGGAATGAGGCAAAATGTTAGTTTTCCTAGAAGTGAGAGAATTCAGAGATTTTATAATGTATAATGTATCTCTCATTTTCTCTTTGAAGAGTAGAATCATTACAGCTTAGTTTGCAGGTATTGGTTAAGAATTACAGCTACCTTACTGA
>JANRGW010053361.1:31519-45971 GCA_024733675.1 Psilopsiagon aymara
CATTATTGGTTCCCCATGTCCCTCCATGATTTATCTTTGGCCAATCTTGTCTGGAAAGAAAAACCACAGACTCTTCAGCCATTTCTGTCAATGACCCAGGTCTAAACTAGAAAGGTGCCTCTATCTCCTTTATGTATATATCTCCCTAATCTCCCTTCCTCAAGGAAAGTATCTAGCAATCCCTTCTAACTAAACAGCATTCAGCACTTCCCACTCACAACCCTTTCCCATGAGTTCCTGTCCCCTTCCCAGCGCCCAGCAGCGCCCTCCTGGTAGATGCTCATGATCATGAGTGGTTGCCCCCTTTTCTTTGGTCTTGCAGGCAGCCAGGCCACATCTGTATCTTGCAAATTATTTATAATTAATATTATTTCATAATTAATACCTTTAAGAAACAGTTCTCCCAGGAGCATCCAAACCCTACAGTGCTTCCCTGTGACCACTACTGCAAGCTTTTCTCACTCTTTTTCACCCCACAGGCTCATCCTGGTCCTATGCCCCTGACTATTTATTACCCAGCAGTGGCATGGCCCTGTGAGCTCTCTGGGGCAGGAACTGCATTTTTGATTTGAGTTTATCCAGCATCTAGTACCTTGGCATCCTGGTCCACAGTGGGCTATTGCTGATATATGGTCCTAGGTAATGGGTAGACACAGGGAAGAATAGATACCAAGAGATGTTCATGAAGAACCAAGGGGGAAAAACATACATTGAATAGTTAACATTGCCTTGTCTTCATTCTTATGCTTGCCCATCACTGCATATTGGAAGATACCTCTAAGAATATATTTTCCTCCTGTACACATGTTACTTTCCATTTTAACTCCGCAGGGACTGCAGTACTATGTATCAGCAAACAGGGTCAAAAGGCACCAGATCTGGTGCCAGAGAATTTCCTTGGCACCACTACCCACCACTCTTGGCCCCATCTTTCCTCCCATCCTACATCAGCCAAGTTCTAGTTTCTTCGACATAGCATCTCTATATATATTTGTGCAATGCTTATCTCAACTGAGCCTTGATTTGCTTTTTGGAGTAAATGATAAGGAGAAAGAAAAGCAGTAAATAAGAGCAATAATACAGCTAAGGGAAGGATAACTTAAGAAAAGCATGGAGAATCCCTGCCAATTACCCTGCGTTTTAAGGAAAACCTGTGGAGTGGGTGCTTTGTAAAATGGAAGGAAAACAAGGCAATACAAGGAGAGAAAGGAAAGGGGGAAAACAGCTTTTCAAGCACTTAGCACAGCAACAGCAAAAAAACAGAGGCAAAACATAGTGTGAAGCAAAGACAGGAGGAAAAGAGAAGAAAAGATTGTGTATCGAATCAGTAGAGCAGGGTGAAGTAGAGAACCAGAGAGCCATGAGCCATTATAAACAGAAAGTGCTGAGGCAGGGAAATAACACTGTCACTACAGAGGTCACAAGGAAACGTGCTTGGGGAAGGGGGGCCCTGGTGCAGAATTCATGCTAGAAAGGGTCAGAGAGAGTCACTGCCAAACAGGGTAGCTATAATTAGTGCATGGGAACAGTTAGCAAAATGATTGTGATGGTTCATGTTTGGGATTTTCAGCAGCATTCAGACAGCTTTTTGTCCTCAACCGCTCGGAGCCCTTCATTGTGTTTGCTTGCCAGGTTACGGATGCTTTCAGCTATAATTCCAGCTACAGAAGCAACACAGAACTGATCATGTTCTGCTGCTGTAGCTGAGCTCACCAGCCCTTTGAGCGAGAAGCAGGCACTGCCTTCACAGACGAACATTCCCTCTGTAACATATCCGAGGCATGTACTAGAGCAGCCAGCTTTCAGCACTCGTTCAGAACCTTTTAACACATTTTTTCTTAGATGACTAGAAGGGGAAATGTGCTTTCCAGTATTATTATTGCATTACTGTGCCTTCTTTCCATCCACTCCTTTATTTTCTAACTGCTTTAACATGTTTCAGAACAAGCAGTGCATAAGAGTGCAACTCGCACTTTAGAAGACATTCATAAATTTAGATCTGAATTACACTGCTGGTGCCATGCTGTGCAGCTGCTGGGAGGAAACTAGGCCAGTATTATAGCAGATACTGACAGGAAAGAGGAGAGAGCTCTGTAACAGCACTGTCAGGTAGAATCGGCAGGTCAGCATCTCCGCTTTCTGAGTATCCATAGAGAGACACAAGAAGCCTCAGCCTTGCTGCATTCCAACATCAGATAAAGTGAAACCCAAACAATTTCTCTTTCCCAGAAAGATCTGGTGTCATCAGCTGAACTTCACGTGATAAAACTCTCATGGCTGCAAAATCAGGGTCACACTCATGAGCACATGAAACACCCAAGCTTTACATTCTGCAGTTCCTATGCTCTTGGACTGCCCTATCCTTTCTCCTGCGCTGGCCTAAACCCAAATGTAACCTTGCAACAGCCTCCAGCCCCAGGCGCTTGACAGCAGGCTGAAGGAGCTGCAGGTTAGGACCTGAATGAAAGGATCTGAGCTAGACAGATGTCATCTTTAGAACCTAAATTTAACCTTCCCAACAGAGGACACAATCCTGCAACCTGGCAGTGAACCTGGGAGGAATTTCGGCTTCTGCCCCAGGATAGTGCATAAAATTGTTAGAGGTCTTAAATCTGTCTGTGGGAAGGAGAAGGCAGAAGGCAGCCCTCAGGGTGTCTGGGTCATCAGAAACCATCCATGAAGATGTAAGGGCCAAAGAACAGGTTTCCAACCATGAAGTTTCTGCTCCATATTCTGCTGGTTGAAAACTGTAGCTGCTGCTGGAACAGCTTTGATGTTTACCCTTCATCACCTGCATGTTTCCAGAGCTCTTCAACCTTTTGTTACCAAATGTGATGCCTCAGGGCACCACAGCTCCTATGGGCCACAAATGACTTCTACATTCTGTACAGTGCAGGATGCGGATGAGCAGCCAGCCTGACAAGGCAGTGAGGGCTGGGTCATACAGCTCTTCCCTGTTTCCTCTTCAGAGCTGGGAGCTGCGCAGTTCTTCCCACCCTGTGAGCCTGCATCCCCAAGAACTTGCAGGTTTGAGTTTCTCCTGCCTTTGGCCTCTGCTGCCATAGCTCATGCTGCAGCACTGTCACTGCAGAGCTAGTACGTGCACATAAAAGAGACCTTTCTTGCAAATAACTTCACTATCCTTCCTCAATGCTCAGCAAAATTCACTCCCTGCTGATCACAAGCCGATGCTAAACTTTTCCTTAGGTACTGATAAACAGAGCAGCCTAAAGGGGCCATTTCTCAGTGCTTATTAGGAAGGGTAACAACTGAGCACCATGCCAGGACACAGCCGAGCCAAGGCTGCAGGCACTGGGTTTGCAGCCAGACAAAGACTCTTCCCAGTTTCTGCAGCTGCAAAGCTGTGTGCAGGTCACCTCAGCTGCTCACAGCATCACTATGTGATGGAAAGGTATTCCCAGCCCTGCCTGACACACAACTCACCTTCATCAGTTGGAAGTAGGCACCTGGGAGCTGAGCAAATCACTGACACAGAGAGGGAGTCAGGGCACAGCAGCCAGGCCTCCCTTCCAGTTTCCAGTAAAGATGACTTAAAGCTCACTCTCACTCAGCTTTGCTGGCCCAAGATTGTTCTTTCTCATAGCTCCACCAGCAGCTACACCATGGTGAATCCACAAAAGCAAATATCCACTTATGTTATGGTTTACCTGAAACCCAAAATGAAACAGAGGCATTCTGTTTACATAGGGAAGCTATTTTTGCCATAAATTGCTTCAGACTAAAGAGGCAGGCAAAGGGAGGGCACAGACACAGATCAGTGAGGTGAGGTTTAGTAGGTTGGTAAGTCAGTACCCAGCCTTATTGCTAGGACTCTACTGCTCATCTGACATTCATCTCCTAACTTACTTTTTCCTAGGGAAAGATCTGTTGCTGTCTTACCACTTGACTGGAGCGGGATCCTGAATTAACGTTTGCAAATTATTCTTATAGCCTCAAGTAAGAGGTGCAATACAAATCTGTGACATTAAAAAAGAACAGCCCTTATGTCTGAACTCCCTTAGGGCAGAGAAAAAGGAATTGCTTATGGAATAATTTGATCCTTAGCAAGCCCCTACTTTGAAGAAAATAATAAAAAGACAGGCTTTTAAATCTCATCTGCATCTTTGACCACGGAAACATCAAAGGGTATTTAGCTGGAATGTCTTAAAGAACGCCAGACACTTCCCATTTTAGCTTTACCTTTAGTGAAAGCAGGATGGAGGTCGGTGTTCAGTGCATCAGAACACAATGTGCTAAAGCTTGAAATCCTTCTCAGAAATGGAGCTTCAGAAAGCACTGTGCTTTCAAATGGTATCCTCAATTACATATTAAAGGTGCAAGTTAAACAGGCTTGCAGATAATAGGTACACCCAACCAGTATGAGCTGATCTAAAGAAACCCTGAACAGTAACCTGCAGAGATCAGACTGTTGCTGGAAAGACATTCCTGGAGGTTCCGGGCTTTCTTTTTTAACTAGGTTTGAACCAACAGCTAAAGGGATAGCCTTCTTGCATTCCTCCTTTATAATGAGATACAAGCGAGTGGGAGACAATGACAAATGACATTCAACTGCAACATCATTTCATTTTTCTTATTAAAAAAATGGGTTTAGTGGATGCCTTTGGGGTTCCACGTTCTCCAGGGCACATTTCTGCTCTACATCACATCAATATAAATCTGGAATAATGACAGTGAAGTCAATGGAAATATTTGGGCATTGCACAGACAATGTTGAGCAGAACTGGTTAAAGCTGCTCTAATACAAGAAGAGACAAGCAGGTATTTTACAAGTGGTTAATGAGGGAGGGGAGCGCAGCAGTATGCTTGCACTGAAAATGGGGGTGGTTTGATCAAATCTGGCTTTATCTCAGGAAAACTGAAGGCTTTAAAGGCCTCCAGATCAGTTAACACTGAACTAGAAACTACTCACAAAAGTATTCTTTAAGAAGCTTTATACCCAAAAGTTCCTTCCGTGCCCTAAGATACCAGCTTGCATTTCCAAGAACCGTATGCAAGCGACTTCAAAATCACACTGCGAGTAGGACTTCAGTTGGGTAACAAGAGCCATGATTGAGGTTACTGCTAATCTGGGCTCCATCTCTTGAGCTTAGTTGCTCACTGTTGTTAAGAGTTCACATCCATAAACACAGATGTTTATTTCCTCTCCCCTCCTGACGTGCCTGGCTTTCTATTTAAACTAGGAAACACGTGGCGAGGTAAAGCTTATTGTCAGATGTGATACAGTGTCTGGGAAGGAACACTAACCTTGCACGTTTATGCTGCCTCACACGCCAAATCCTGCTCTAAGTGAACCAGATGTCTCAATAATTGCCTTAAAGGCCTGTTTGACACCCTTGTGACCGTGATTCAACAGTCCTGATCCTACTGTTTGCTTCTAAAATGAAAGCATAATAATGGTATCTTCATTTGCAGGGCTTACCCTCTGTAACACATACCTGGGCAGATGAAGGACTTTCAAATGTGAGAGAAGATGAGCAGATAAGTATTAACCAATACTCAAAAGTGCCTTTACATGATGCATAATATCAGTAGTTCCTCAATTAACCATCACAGTTTTGACCTGGAGAACTCCTGTGAATTTGCAGTTGCTTTTGATCCTGCCTTCAGCCTACAATTGACTGCAATGGAGAGCAAAGTTGATCAATCAAAGCCAGATAAACTATAACTAAAAAGATAGTTGAAGTAAGAAGTTTCCCTTTTCCTCACACATTTGTTTTCTGCATACCCGTGTGCCTTGTCCATCTTGTGCTCTTTGATAAGATGCATCTTTCCTACAGAGTTAACTTTGATCAGCCAGCTTTCAAGCTTTGATACATGAGGCTGTAGCCTTGGCAGACTGACCCACTCAGCATTACAGAAACAAGAACTCAAACTAAGTGTTAGTGACTGAACAGGATCTGAATTAGGAACAACACAGGGACCAGTACTTCATTGAACCAAATGACCAGAGTACTTATTCAACAGCTTCTCTACAAACCTTATTCTCTAAATAGACATTTGTGAAAGTCTCCTGCTAACCCTGGGAGATTACTGACACGTATATTTCCTAAAGGAAAGGTTTAAAAATGCAAACGCTTTTCCTCTTTCAAATCATTCTTTTGTACTTTCTTTTTTAAGCTTTTCATAGTCATCAAAATAAAAGCAGCTGTGCTTGGTTGAAGCTCTCTACATTTACCATTCAGCTCATCAGGTTAGATGCTTATGCTGGAGTCAGTACAGACAGTACATCCTACGGCAAGAACTGAGTCTCTCTCTGCAGTCACACACTGTGATGCACATAGCAGTGGGGTTAAATTATAGTGATTGCAGTGAAGCAATCCCCCATAATCATATAAAATCCTAGGAAAAGAAACAAGCTGACATGTCAGAAAGTTCCCTATTCCTTTATGCCGATGAATTCAGGTAATCGTAGCCTGTAATTTCTTCCATCGTGGGCATGCATCTGGTATGCTATCAGTTTTGTGGAGCACAAAGTGTTTTCTTCCCTTGAAAACAGCTCCTCACTGGTCTCTGTCAGTTAAATAGATCTCCAGAAAGGAAGACGAAGCATGCAGCTTGGGTTATGTATAATTGAAGAGCCACTGGGTTGACCTTAGCTCAAAATGAACACTGAAAGACATTTTCCCCATGGAAAGATTAAACATGGAGTCTCAAGATTTCTTTTCCTACACAGACACCCCCTTCCTTAAAATACACATCCCACTCCAAGCAATTACTTTGCATCCCACAGAACAGAGCCTCAGGGGACCCGCAGGGTCCTCGCTCCTCTCGGAGCTGATGTCTTTGGGAAGTGCACCAGAAAAGGTGTATGTGTAGGTTTAAATTCCGACTTTCCCAACTACCTATTGCATTTTATCTAAGGATTTATAAATACATAAAAGTTTGCCAGAAAATGAACAAACGCTCTATCAATTGAGCTTCCCAAAACCTGCAGCTGGGATTTGATGGCAATAAAACCACTTGTCTTAGAGCTCTGTAACTCTGTTAGGAACGAAAAGCACAGTGCAATAACAGCACCTCAGAAAGCCAAGCGCACTTTCTCCAGCCTTGTACCACATCGGTGTGTTCACACACCAGCCGTTTTTCATGCTTTATCAAGAATTCTCTGTTGTTTCTGCTATTCAACAATGCTCCTGGCCAATTTTTTCTCTCTTCCGGACTGCAAACAGCAATATCTCTAGGCTGTAACTTTGCTGCATGGCCTTGGGCTAGTTATGAAACCAATGGATGGCTGCAGTGAGAGATGAATGTTTCCTGGGTACCAAGGAGCAGACAGGGGCAGAAAGCTGTCCAACTCCAAAGGAAAGAAGCATGTGCAAGTTCCAGAAGTGACAGGAAAGAAGTTGTGCTTTTCTTACACAGGGAGATGAGAAAGGCAGTGCAGGACAGACTTTGCCATGGAATTCCCTCTTCCATTGCCAGGTTGGATGGGGCTTGGAGCAACCTGCTCTAGTGGAAGGTGTCCCTGCCTATGACAGGGGATGGAACTGGATGAGCTTTAAGGTCCCTTCCAACCCAAACCATTGCCAGGTTTATCTTACATGAGAACAGGCACAAAGCAGAAAGTCTGCCCTGTAACAAAAGGGATGCTGCCAGGGGTTCCCTCTTTATTTCTCCAAACTAAACAGGCTAAGAAAACCAAAAGGAAGCATTGGAGCTGCTCTCTGAACCACATCCCCTGTTCATGTCAGTCATGGAAAACTGTATAAATTCCAAGGGCTGACTGGAGGGCTTGAAAAGCAGCCTTGCAATGCAAGAACAAAGCAGTCAGTGAGCTCCTTTAACAAAAGAGAGGTGAGATGTTTACTCAGTTATTTTGACAGTGGGAGCTTTACTCCTTGGATCTAATGGCTGGATGCTCTTCTAAAAGATGCGCTTCCTTGGGAAAACTGTCTGGCTTGGTGTGTTCAGGGTCAGGTTGTAGACACTTAGGAAAGGCTGTCCAGATGCATTTGTCGTTGCAGCCACAAAACATGCTCTGCCTCCAGATGAGTTTATCTCCTCAAATCCTGATCATACACCACCTTCCCTGTGGGACAGTGGCTTATTGCTGGGTTTTTCCTATGCAATTCTGAAGGACCAGCTCAGATGTGTTGCTGCAGGGGGGCTAAGGGGATGAGTACTCTGTATTTCCACTGACAGAAAGAAATGGCTCAGCACCAGTTTGGACTGTGTGACTATGCTCACTCTAGTAATACACATCTATAACACAGCAGAGGAGAACAGATGAAACCAGCACAGGGAAACAGTACGTAATTCAATAAAAGCTCCATGTTCCTAGATGTAGGAACAGATCGCCAACACACATCAGTTTATCCATGCTGCACAGCCTTTAATGGCACTCCCTGAAGAAATGTATTTCCTAGATAAACACATTCTCAAAAATAACACTAATTCCATTCTGACAATTTTTGTGTGTTTAGATAGAAAACAGAACTGTTACATATTCATTAGACATGGAACAACTCAAAGTGTTGTGCCAGACCATTAATATTGATTTTACTCTGGCTTTTTCTCCTTTCTCCTGTAAAAAGAAACACCATTTTTCAACCCATCAGTTTGCATTACTGAAACAAAAAGGCAGAAAAAGGAGAAAAAACATGACAGGTGAAAATTAAATACATGAGGACTTAATTCAGTGAGTAATAATCTATATAATTCAGTAGAACAAGCCTGGAGTCCTCTAACTGGGGCAAGGAGAAGTCATCACATGCTTTAAGTTAACTATGAACCCACACACCTCATGGACATCTTCCACCGACTCTTACTTAGAGGAAGGATTACTAGCACATTACTATTCCCTGTTGCCCACTCTCTTTTGCTGGAGGTTAACAGAGCTACACCCTATTCCTGTTAGGAACAGTCTTCCTAACACAGTCTAGTTTATTTGCACCAAATCTGCACCATCACCACTTTGTATACCTGCCTGTGAACAGGATGGCTGAGGTGGGTGCACAGCTCTTGCTGCTGGCACTGCTGGAGGTCCTCTCTGACAGAGGTGCAGAGCACAGTGCTAGGAAACAGAATCCCAGACCGGTTTGTCTTGGAAGGGACCTCAAAGCTCATCCAGTTCCAATCCCCTGCCATGGGCAGGGACACCTTCCACCAGAGCAGGTTGCTCCAAGCCCCTGTGTCCAACCTGGCCTTGAACACTGCCAGGGATGGAGCAGCCCCTCTGGTCAACTTGTTCCAGTGTCCCATCACCTTCACAGGGAAGGAGGTTTTCCTAATGTCTAATTTAAATCTACCCTCCTCCTCTTCTCCCAGCTGAACAACTCCAACTCTAGTAAATACAGAAGTTAAAGCCAGTAATCTCCCTGTGCCTGAGCAGCTGGGTGAAATTAATCACCTGGACAAAGAAATCCAGAGTGTGCCAGCACCTCTTGTCAAATTAGGGTATGCACGAAGAAGAAACTATATACAAAGCAACACAACAGCGGCAGCCAGGTTTAGTGCAGCCTGGATACCATTCTCCTGGAAGAGCAATCTGCGTTGCAAAGACTGCAGAGCAATGATCTTGTTTTCTAAATGTATTTAGTTGGCACACAATGCTCCACTTAATCTGGGAATGCATCCTATGTTACCTGCAGAACCTGAAACGGCTCTGTTGACCCCTAGGAAAGCCAGCTGCAGGAAATGATGTTACTATGAACATACCACACACAAACAAGTGAGTCATGCTAAGGATTTACGGCAATTCAATACAAGCAAAGCTAAACCACTGCCTTCAGAAGGGCATCACAGACTTATCTTTCCAGCGGCTGCGATGAAAATGAATGCCTTTTTTCACATCAGCACACAGTAACAACCTCTCATGCGTTTCCACATAAAAGCTCCTTAGGCTTTGAAATGGGGTATTTAAGATAATTGTTTTATGTGCTAAAAGAAAGATAAGGTAGTAAAAACCATGTCCTTTCTCTTTACGTTCTCCATTAGCATCCGAAGTGTATTTTGTTACATGATTACCTAAAATGAATTCATCTATTTAAACAATGCAACAACTGAAATACACCTTTACCTCTTGCCGTGCCTTTTCCAGCCCCCTCCTTTTAAGCTGTAAAATCAGGTTTTGAAGCCACTAAAAGTAGCGTGACATCTGTGAAATGATGTATTTTGATTTTAATGCATCCACTCCACTGCAGATTTGACTTCAAGGTACTTAATTGTGAAATACCTAAAACAATCCCATGTCCCACAGAAATGGCACTAGAGGATTCAGAACTGTGCCTTTCTGACAAAGGGGTCATGGTAATAAACGGAGCACACACACCTCTTCCTTTCCAGTTCTGCTTTGGCACCAGCTTTCCTGTTCTCCCTAAAAGTAAACAGCATTTTTGCTCCATGCCATCCTAAGGCCCACATGTACCTGCAACAAAAGAAAGGATGAGAGAGTTTTAGGAGGAACTGTCTCAAGCAGTGGGTAAATTAATGGGATGACATGTGGAAGGATCAGGCATGGAGCTGCGACCTAAGATAAATACACTCAGCAAGAGGAAAACTATTTTGTGTTTATACTACAAATTCCATCACCTTATTCCTCATCCTACTCATTCTCAGTTACTGTTAACTTCTGGGGCAAAGCATACAAGCCTTTTTACAGCCCAGGGTTAGAGTATAGGAATGTTGGCCTCTCCCATGGCAGACAGCTCTCCACCAACTTCTCCAATGTGAGTCCTTCCCACAGGCTACAGTTCTTCACAAACTGCTCCAGCGTGGGTCCCTTCCATGGGGTGCAGTCCTCAGGAACAGGCTGCTCCAGTGTGGGTCCCTTCCATGGGGTGCAGTCCTCAGGAACAGGCTGCTCCAGCGTGGGTCCCTTCCATGGGGTGCAGTCCTCAGGAACAGGCTGCTCCAGCATGGGTCCCCTGCAGGGTGACAAGTCCTGCAGCAGATCTGCTCCAGTGTGGACTCCTCTATCCATGAGGCCACAGATCCTGCCAGGAACCAGTGCAGGCTTCTCATGGGTCACAGCCTCCTTCAAGCATCCCCTTGCTGAGTGTGGGGTCCTCGTGGGCTCCAGGGGCACAACCTGCCTTACCATGGTCTGCACCACAGGCTGCAGGAGAACCTCTGCTCCAACACCTGCAGCATCTCCTCCCCTCCTTTTGCACTGACGGGCTTGGGCTTGGCCAGCAGTCGTCCGTCTTGGAGCCCACTGGCATTGGCTCCATTGGACATGGGGGAAGCTCCCAGCACCTTCTCACAGAAGCCACCCCTATAGCCCCCACACTACCAAACATGAAAACCCAACAGAGACGTAAGCATCCAGATGATGAACCTGCTTGTTTGACATGCTCAGTATTGGTGATTTACTTAATCAGGTCTCAGGAAGAAGCAAATTAAAGCCCTGGCTATTAGAAACAATGGCTGCTTCCTAATAGGGACAGTAATTTTGCCTGCACTGGCTGAATCTATTCATTGTCTCTCTGTCTTCCCTCTGGTTGTACATTGTAGTCACACTCTTATGTGTGCTCTCCCTTTGTCTCTCTAATGCCTTTTTAATAAAATTAATACTGTTGCCAACCGATTCTTTGATGCTGCCAAGCAAAACAGAATGACCCTGGCCATTAGAGTCTCATAGCTATTCACGCCCAGAACAGAAACTTCACCATCTATTACACTAAAAATTAAAACCCTAAAATATCCCCAAATTTGGGGAATTATTCTAAGTTTGACTTCATTTTCTTCTAATAAACATATAAATCAAAAGCAGAACTGCAGGGTAAGATGCTAAATGCTTTGTTATTGACAAAGGCACTCCTGGAATATTTTGCTAATGGCTGAGACTTGATTAATATAAGAAAAAAGAGCCTATTGATTTTGCTTTAAAACAACATTTAAAAAGTGCTCAACACGCTGGCAGCAGAAATATGTTGTGAAGTGCACAGAAAAACTGCCATTTAAATAAGGATGAAAGTGAGCCAGGCAGGCAGAGCCATTAGAAGGAGACAGATGATGAAGCCCTTGTCAATCCCAGTGAACCAGCACTGGAGGCAGCCAGCTAGGCTATGCCAGCATACTTCAATGCACTATAGATCGCAAGTCTAAATTCAAGGCAGCCAATATTGAGCTCAAAAAGCACGACATGGTTTCCTACCAGCACTTTGCCCATGAACAACGCTCATTAAAAGCATGTATCACAGATGCATTTTAAATAGCAAACTGCAGACATGCATATTTTGTGTCCAGAGTGCCATAAAATTCCTATGAACTACTGTTTGTGTCAGCTGGACACTAACTCTTCTGCTAATCTCAGAAATACTTTATACTTTTCCCCTCTCTCCAAATAGCCCTTGAGGAACTATGACTGCCAGCATTCAAAAGCCAGGACCATGGGATACTTTGTCCTCTGGGGCTAGAGCACGATTCTGAAGCCTGGTATCTCAGGGACATTCATGTCAGTAAGAATAAAGAAGTTACAATGAGTGTTGCCCTAGGTTCCCATGGGAACACAACACTTACTTCTAGATCTGGATTGTTTCAAGGTACCAGATTAAACACTTATTAAAGCATGCCTAAAAAAGCTATTCCTAGATTTTTCCAGTGGCTTCCTGGTTGCTATTCACTGGGACTAATGGCTCAAGAGGCAGAGACCCATTAAAGTGCAGGGGTGCAGAGGAAAGAGCATGCAAGTGAGGCCAAGCACCTAGGAAAGGCACTGGGAAGCAGCCAGAGGAGTCTGACATGTTTGAAAATTCAGTTCAAGTGCTCAGGGCTGGAAGGGGGCTGACACCCATCAATGGGTGTAAAACAAGCTGTTACTGTGCAATTCGTTCATGACTTCAACCGTTTTGTAAAGACACCTGTCTGCTGTCTGCCATAGTTTTGTGCTATCTGGCCATTTACAGGTACAACCAAACATACTTGCTACCCAACTTGTAAGTGAAATAACTTCTGTAGTTCAATACAAGCTATGTGGGGGAAGGTTTGTCATTAACTGGAGATCAAGAAGCTCTGCCTTTATTTGTGCAGAACCTAGCCCTGGGGAAGACGATAGGAACCCCAGGACAAAAAGTCAACCTAGAGCAGGTGAAAGCCTCCTGACTTGCTACACAGGAATGAAAGCCTTGGGGAAAGTCGCATTCATAAATTGAGATGTATCTCCGGTCATTCAAAACACTATCTACACACTACATGCAGATTCCTGAACATGTACAGCTGCATTCCTTCTCTCCCTATGCTTTGCATGTGGATTAGGAGTTGCAGTCCAAACTAGAACTTGCTGATGTGACAAGGATGCTTTCTTCTCGTTGTGCCTTCACTTCTCTCGAGTGACTACACTATGGAAGACATCCTGTCTTCTCAGGATCACAGATCTGTTAGCAGTAATTATAACAGGCCAGTTGCAAGCTAACCTAAAAGCTGATAAAAATATCATTCTCCTTTCGAAACAAAAATATCAGGGGGTCTTACATGGAATAACAAGAAAATCATGGTGAGCATTAAACAAACAGCTGAGATAAAAAATGTGCCAGACACTTATAACACTGTATACAAATGTACCCTATTAATAGAAAGATTTCTCAATTGCACTAAGTTTTAAAGAAACAACCCCCTGCAGATAAAACAGACTAACAGAATTATATCTACTTTTATATCTATTTTTTAAAAAACAGAAAGATAAGGAAAAATATATAAAACAAGGACTTAAATCTAAAAAACCTCTGGGATAACATACATTAGTCTTGGAAAAATACAGATTCAGACAGTAAGAGAAGCTGTATTTCAATCAAAGTCTTTGATCATTCAAGGTAAGTATACTGGAAAATGAAATTTTCTGCTTTATTTGATTTCCTTAGGAAATCAGCTCTTTCTTCTGTTTCTATTCAAAGGACAAAAAAACCCACCTTGAAAAGAAACAGCTGAAATCTCCCACTGTTCTCCTACATAACACAGTGCTTTTCACCCATCTCGGAAATCAAAATTTCTTACAATGGTTACTTCACCTACATTGTACATTAAATATATTGCTGCCACTGTGCTCTAACATCTCAATTTGCTCATGATATTTTCAACATTTTCCATTAATTTTTTTATAGTAATACACAAAAGAAGAAAAATGCCTGTTTGCTGAACAACGAAGCTGTCGTGGTTTAAGCCCAGTCGGCAACTCAGACACGCAGCCGCTCACTCACTCCCCACACCCCTTCCTCCCCCTGCTCCTGGAGGGATGGGGAGGAGAACCGAAAGAATGTAACTCCCAGGGGTTGAGATAAGAGCAGTCCAGTAACCGAGGTATAACACAAACCACTGCTGCTACCACCAATAACAACGATAACATAAATAACACGGGAAGAGAATACAACTGCTCACCAACCGCTGACTGACACCCAGCCTGACCCAGCAGTGATGTAACCCTTCTGGGTAACTGCCCCCAGTTTATACAGTGGGCATGACGTGCTGTGGTATGGAATACCTCTTTGGTCAGTTT
>JANRGW010053362.1:0-18519 GCA_024733675.1 Psilopsiagon aymara
AGGAGCAGAGGGAAGAAAAAGGGGGAAGTGAGTGAACAAACTGCGTGGCTGATTTATGGCTTAAACCACGACAGGTAGATTTTGGTTGGTGTTTTTAAGCAGTAAACAATTTAATGGATTAAGAATTTTAGAGGTTTGGCCTGCAGGTTGAAGGAGGTGATTTTGCCAATCCAGCAGTTAGAATCAGGACCAAGGAAGTATGTTAATAAGTACAAGGAAGCATATCAAAAGCTAGCAAAATAAATTGTTTATGTAATTCTGAATGGTATAATTTATGTGACTTATGTCTATAAATGCTACAAACGTGAAGAAATACGAGAGTTCACTTCTATTCTAACTATCATCATGAAATCACACACTCTTTGAAGTGTCAAAACCACAATTTAATGGACATGTTCATTCCTAGTCTGTGAATAATTCCTGAATGATCATGAGCTGAGTGCTTAGAGAACTCTCAAATACTGTGACTTTCATTATGGAGTTTTGTTAAATGCCATTTTTTTTTTTTCCACTCCATAATGGGGAAGAAGTATAATTGACTGAGCTGTCTCATCTTCTATAATGCAATTGAGTTGATTCTATATCTGGCTGAATAGAAAGATGCCAAAGAATTAATCATCACCTTCCTCCCAGTTAAAACTAGAAAGGCCAGTCTCCCTTGTTGTGAATATTCACTTAGGCCTAATTGAAGCAGCACTTAAATATCGTAATAGAACTATTTACTCTGAGAATTCTTCGTATCCTCCTTCTACCATACTACCTCCCCATTAAACTGTTTTCTGCTTTAAATTCTAAGAACAGTATGAAACTTGTCATAGATTTGTACTGCTGTAGGAATACATATGGGTGGATTGCAAGCGGTAGTGGACTGTTGGAAACAAGATGCGATTTTTGCCATTTTTTTCACTCTGTTAATCTGTTTTTGAAACAAAATGTCATTAGTTATTAATACGAAACAATGTTTTGGTCTGTTCTTTTTTTTTTTTTCATAATGCTTCTGAGTCCTGATTATGCATTTAAACTTAAACAGGGTAAGTTTAGTCTGGATACAAGGAAGAAGGTCTTTACTGTGAGGGTGGTGAGGCACTGGAATGGGCTGCCCTAGGAAACTCTGAATGTTCCCTATGAATCTCTGGCAGTGTTCAAGGTCAGATTGAATGGAGTCTTGGGTGACATGGTTTAGTGAGAGGTGCCCCTGCCCATTACAGGGGGGTTGGAACTAGATGATCTTCAGGTCATTTCTAACCCTAACTATTCTATGATTCTATGAAGCTAGAATTATACATAGAACAACTGACTTCTGAAAATACAGCTTAGGACCACTAAAAATTTAAATATCACTGAGAACAATTCTAGGCTTAGAAAATTTTAAAATGGGAAACAAAGTACCACTGAGTATAGAGGATGAATGAGATTTCACCTGAATTGTGGTCATTGTAGCTAAGCAGGTAACTGATTTATTAAGGAAGAAAAGATTGGTTCTGGTTCAGTTTCACAGGTTCATATGTATCGGTGTGTCCAGTAACAATAAAATATCAAAACAAATGAATGAGTGCATAACACCTGTCATTTTCACATATATATGTGAGAATATTTAAACATATTAAAGAAAAAAACTTCAGAACTAAAAATTCAGAGTACAGTAGACAAACTTAAGGTTACTTAAACTGAAACCTGTAATGCAAAATATTGCATGTCATCTGAATTTCAGTACTCTTCGAAATTTTCGGGAAAAAACTCTCATAATTTGTTCTACTATTGCTATACAAGCAAAGAAATTAAAGTCCCTACTGTATTTGCAAGCTTGCCAAGAGATGAGAAAATAAAGAAAGAAAAGAAGGTAAAGTCAAGTAAATTCTGCTCTATACAACTGGATTCTAGTCACAACTAAAATGATGCTAGTTCTGTTAGCAAAATAACAATTAATTTATGTGATAATAATATGCATAATTTGTACAGAACTAGAAAATCCACAATCTAATTATCATTATGCTAATCTATTAAATTATGCTACAATTTAAGGGAAAAAAATATTCTTTTGATCTACATACTCTACTAGGCAAAGTGAAAAACCATGTATCATGTGGAACTTCAGCCCCCATCAATTAATAAAAAGGGAGTCTTATTCTTTCATAAAGATGTCATAAATAGTGATTAGATTTATGAATTGTTCAGATACAAAAGGATGAATGAAAGAGATGTAAAGGAAGGAATTCCCTTCTTGAGAGAGTTAGAGCACAGTGATATTGGATCACGCATTGAACAATGATTTTTGTACACAAAATTAGTTCATTTAGGGACACAACAGTCTTCTAGAAAATTCAGCACAGGTAATTGAATATACTATTGTAATGCAATTCAAAATTTAAGATTAGTCAAGAATTCAAATCAAACTTAAATCTGTGCTTTTTCTTTTTTTTTAGGACGGAGAAGTTTTTTCTGAGCTTTTTTCCAGCAAATACCAGAACACCTAATATTTGCCAACTATTGTTCGCAAAAAATGCTCTGTGATGAAAGCTCTTTCACAACCAGAACAGAATGTATCTTAACAAAACATAAAATTGTGTACTTACATGTAAAGTTTTAAGTCTCATCATGCAAGAATAGCTAAGTTACTACTGGCCCTTCCTATAGTTGAACTGTTGCACATCTCTGAAAAAATCTTTAAGAAGACTCTGACACACAGATTCCACCCTTGCAACACAAAATTATGGCAATTTAACTAGAGGTAGCGACCTAGTTTTGAGAAGAGCTAAGCATGCAGAATATCTCAGATACAAAAACTATAGATGTCAGTGAACACGTACTCATGTTCAGCTGACAGAACTGATTCAAGACAGTGATGGACAATTTTCAAAAAGGAGTTATAACAAGCTTTTCATACTAATAAATCAATCAATTGGCAGAGATTAAAAGTGAAGAAAATGTTCAAGTCAGAGAGAAGAGTTCACATTGATGGCATCTTTCAATGGTTGAGCTTTGAAACATTAAAAAAGACCGTAGAAGTAGAAAATGTCCTGATTTTCTTTCAATTTGTCTAGATTCCTATTTTTTTCAAAAACTAAATGGCTAAGTAAAAGCATAAACAGAAAATTATTTTTTTGATAGCCATTAGTGAAATCTGTGCTAAATGACAACTGCTGGATTGCATGATTGCCATGATAAATAAATTTTAAAATTTGGACTTATTTCTTATTAACTTTCACAGCATTTAAAAGATTGCTTCAACATCCAACTGAGGCAAAATGATTTTTTTTCAGTGCATGCTAGACTGTCTGCTCTGATAGCAGCAGACCAAATTGCATTTTTGCAAGGCTCTTCTACAGCCAGCCAAATAAATAGCTTTTTTCTTGCTGCATGTTTGGCTGTTTGCTTAAGCAAAAATCCAATTTCTGGAGAAGACTCCACAAGGGCTAAATTCCCTGCCATTTACAAGTGTCCCATTAGAGTAGCTTTCTATATGGAAATAGCATTCCAAGAAAAGGAGAGAAAGAGTAGGTCTGAGGTCCACTGTTCCTGATGTGTTTTATTGCTTCTTTTTCATTTGAAGAGTAGAACTGTGCTCCCATAAGAAAGAGTAACATCCGAATAAAATTGTCTCAAGAAACTGGAGTGTCTTTAAACGTAAAATCCTCTCTCCTGCTTTTTTTTTATACTTCTTTTCCCCTGGTATGCACCAAGCTGTCAGGGACCTGACAGCTTCAGACTCAAGCTCTCTTGTGTTAAAACATATTTAATTAGAAATTCAAAGAAAATCTCCTACTGGGCCAGGATATAGTAGAAATGTTGGGATTTGGACTTGGTTACTGTCTGTGTTAGTAGAAACTTTTATTTTAAATCAACTACAATTTGAAGGATGGGGTGAATGAGACCCTGTGCATACAGTGGCACGATGAAGAACTACCAGTTACAAGCATTATTGCATCTCAAAGCGGGGAGGGGAAGAATAAAAAGATGGCTTTTAATGGAAATTCACAGAGGTGCATTTAATTTAGATGTAATAGGATAGGCATCCTAAATCTGCAGGATTAGAATTGATTATTGAAAGAATGTTTACCAAAATTTAACAACCATATAATAAACTCTGACTCTCATCAAATTTGTAAGTAATAGTCAAGATACATCCTCTAATAGTTAGCAGGTACCTATTTAACATTTTAACTACAAAAGCTGTAATTGAATTAGTTTCCTGTAATTCAGAACTGTGATTATTACAATAATAAAGTTACAGCACTCTGTACTTCACTGGAACACTTCCAGCCTGTCTTACGCAGGTGAACCCATGCCATCAGCCCCACAGTGTTCACTCCTGCTTCCAACTATGTGCATTTTAAGAAGGACATTCAGGGTTCACCAGACCAAACTTCTATGTAGATGCCCTGTGGCAATGGCTGCCACACAGCTGCTCTTTCCCTAAAGGACACAACAGCTATCTCAGGCTGGAGTTCACATGGGATTCTCTTGTACAGGCAGGACACTCCTTCGTCACCAGATTGTTCTTGTTAATGGCAAGCAACATTTAGAGAGAGATCCCAGGAAAAGATGGCAACTTAGACACACTGCTGGTCATACAGACTTAATGAGATCTCCAGATGATCCAAATTGTACATGGCAGGTCAGGCACGCCCCTCCCTTGTGGTTTGTAGAGCAACATTAATGCTTTCTTGTCTAAGGGCAGTATCATCACCACTAAAAGGTAGACTAGAATTGTGATGCATGGGAGAACGTCTGTATTCTGTAGCGGGCAAAGGGCACTTGGGAACCTGGCAGGTTTGGATGCATATATTGCATATCTGATTTCATTTACTGAGTGATGCTTTTGTATAGGGATATTTGGCACTAGAATTCTGGCCATAAACTCACTGTTGAGCTTCAAACCCAACTTTTTAGCTGTGGTGATTGAAGTTGCTGAATTTTGGCCTCTGGATTACTAGTAGCATTTACAAAGCAGGAATTTGAATTTGACAACTCGCCACTGTACCTGCCTTGTGAAAAGGACTTATTTTCATAGGCTATATGAATATTTATATTACAGAGGTTAAACGTGTGTGTGAAGTATATGAAAATGAGAAGTCTTTTAGGAAAAAGTAGAAAATGAGCATACATAACACCCAATCAAAAAAGGCATGGAAATAATGGCAGAGTTCAGTTTGTGTGAGTGTCCTGGGTTCAGCAGTCATTTTTCTCCTTCTTAGTAGCTGGTGCAGTGCTCTCTTCTTGATTTTCAGCCTGGGAACAATGCTGATAACACCAATGTTTTTAGTTGTTTCTCAATAATGTTTACTCTTACCAAGGACTTTCTGAGTCTCATGCTCTGACAGGGAGGAGGGGAAGCAGGGAGGAAGCAGAGACAGGACACCTGACCCAAACTGACCAAAGAGGTATTCCATACTGTGGAAGCATTCCTTTCAGTTAATGGACATGTGAGCAATCCAGCCTTTGACTTAGCCTCACTCGAGTAGTGAGCAAAAGGCTTGTTAGGGCTTTGCAGGCTGATAAGAGGGTTAACTGTGGACAGAGTGTGCTGCTAAGAAGAGGAAGCCTGCTTGCAAGAGACCTTGACCAGGATACCATGCAGTTGGATCAGCAGGAGCTGCTTGCCAGAGAGCAAATCGCAAGTTACAAAGAACAGGAGAGACTCCATTAGCTTGCTGCTCTGGACATTTATGGACACTTTATAAACTGCACCAATCACTGCACTGTTGCTAGCACTCACCTAGGAGAAGTTAAGCAATCACATGTTATCAAATGTTCTAGTGTTCTGTAACTTTTCTATAAAAGGGGTGCCTGCACACAATAAATTGTTCAGCGTTTGATCACATTGGTCGTTTGTGTGCTGTTTCATATCCCCCACACCATACCACAGCACATCATGCCCAGTATAGAAACTGGGGAGAGTTACCCGGAAGGGCTAGATCGCTTCTCAGGTTAGGCTGGGTATTAGTTGGTGGGTAGTGAGTGATTGTATTCTCTTCCCTTGTTATTTCCCTTACCATTATTATTACTGGTGGTAGCAGCAGTGGTCTGTGTTGCACCTTAGTTACTGGACTGATCTTATCTCAACCCATGGGAGTTATGTTCTTTCGATTCTCCTCCCAATCCCTCTGGGAGCAGGAGGAGGAAGAAGTGTGTATGTGGAGATTGAGTGAGCAGCTGCGTGGTTCTGAGTTACAGACTGCATTTAAGCCATGAAAATAAGCCATTAAATTACATACGAGAACGAGGGTTTAGACTTCAGACCAAAAAAACTGCAAATCATGCAACTCTCTTTTTTTGTTTTTCACATAGGGTCAAAATAGGAACATCCCATGAAGAGCAACCAGAAACTTTATTTTGTGCAAGACAAAGCTCCCAGGAACCCAATACAGTTCACTTGCACAAGTGACCTGAAAAACCACTTGAAGAGAATTTATTTTTTCTCCTAAATCTTCTCCAGAATAAGCTTACTGCAGACTGCTGCTTCCATTTTGATCAAAGCTAGAATGTGTGGAGGTATATGCATCTTGTTCCAGATATCTGTGTACATGTTCAATGTGGGTATTACGAGCAAGAACAGCATTTTTGTACACAACAATAACTAGACTTTCTAAATCTGGTCTATTCCTGAGGTTTAAAAGTTCAGTTCAAATTACCTTCTGGGAGGTCAGTTTGGGACATGCTCTCTCATTAAGCTATTTCCTACATACATTCACTTAGCTTATCTTATTAATGTGCTATTTCTTCTTCATAATGTAATTTGTTGCATTCTACAGCAGTTCAAAAGTGGCTTCCTTAGCATATTCTAAACATGATAAACCACTGTTAGATCTTTGAGTCTAAAAAATCAGCAAAATATTATGAAATACAATATTTGTTAATCTTAATACTAGAAATTATTGCCCTGGCAGTGCTTTTAATCAATAATAATTTATACAATTTCTAAGTCTTGTATTGCAAGAATGGGTCCCTGTTCTGTGGAAGACATATTTATGTTCCTATTTCACCACTGAATGAGTTTTTTAATATCTAGAAGAATTTAAACCACAGCAAATTTTTGCCAAGAAAAAAATGCATTCTCTCCCCTGTTTTGCTTTGTTGGTTTTTGTTTTTTTGTTTGGTTTGGTTTTTTACCTGGTATGCATCAAGGACAACCTGACCTGACTTTTTACTTTAAATTCTTGTATTTCCTAATCAAATTAAGGCTTTGATGATTTCGATTTAAAAATTTTCTAATAACTTTTAAAGTGAACATACTGAAGTGAACATCAGTGCTTAGAGATAGTCTAAATCACTATAAAATCCTAAATTTCTATAAAGTTGTGAAAATTGTGCTCAATGTAGTAATTATAAACAACGAATTGGGTTGAGCTTATTCAGATAATCTACTATGGTGTCTTCAATGCATTTTTCGGATTCTAAAATTTTTATTGTTTCTTGGGTTTGGTTAGGTGATTTTTATTTATCTGAGCGGGTGTTCTTTGTTTGATTTGCTGGTTTTGAGTTGGGTTTTTTTCATATTTTACAAGCTTTGCTATGTTGGAGTTTGTTTAATATTTACCTTTTATTAGGCTGGAGGGAAAAAAAAAAAACCACAAGAAAACCCCAAAACAAACAAAAACAAAACAAACAAACAAAAAAAAGCAACAAAAAAACCACCCAAAAATCCCAACCAAACTACTCAATTTAAAAGCATTACAAGTCCTAAAAATGCATAAATCTTCATACAAATTATCATTAATAAAAATGATCTAAATGACCGCCAGAGAAAGATTTACAGCAGTGATGTACTTGGCGCTAGATTTTTTTGACATACCTAATGACTTTATGCAATGTTGCTGCATATTTTATACACCTCAGAGGTACTGCTGTTTGGTTAAGAGTTCAAATTGCCTTTGGTTATCTCTAGGTGCTGTATCAGTTTACTGTAGTTTAAAATTCAAATGAGCTCAGTCTGGAAAAATATCAGTAACTCTTACAACAATGACTTGCTTGGATTAGGTACCTGCCTTTTTGCTTTCATTCATAGGTACATTTATTCACAGTACCTGAAACAATCTTGGTATATTTCAAAATTATTTAGGATAAGAGGAGAAAATTCTGACTCCATAAACTAGTCTTGCATTGAATTATTAAAAAGACAGTTGCATATAATGCATATGGCATATTTTTGTGTGCATTTCTAAATCTTAATGCTAAATATTAGCATAATCAATGGTTAGAATAAGTTAGAAACACCTTGCAGCTTAACAATCGTGATTGCATGATTACCCATATTTGCAAATTTATTTCTGCCTATAGGATTTTTTAATTGCATGAATCAATATAGTTGTACTAAACTGGGAATAACTGAATTACACAAAAATAATTACATGTGTAAAATCACTTCCTACTATGATCACAGAGGAATTATTAGTGTCTATGAAGTGTAAAAAATTAAAACATTCACTGCAGTTCTTGAAACATAAGAACCTATTGGGTTTTCCAGTATGGCAATACCAAAGTTACTATTATTCAATGTCAGATTGCTAAAGGGTAGCCTCTAGTAAGAGCACTCTGAAAGTCAAAATAGAATTTTGATTCTATTTTAATTTTTATGCTAAATGGCAACAGCTGATCACGCCATACTAAAGAAATTCAGTATCACACCATACTAAAGAAATTTAGTCAGATTAGAACATTTTAAAATGGTTTTAATTTAGACATTCTTACTGCCAACAGTTTGCACAAATGTTGGTACTCCCGCTTGAGATCACATTCAGTCTTATAGAGAAAACATAAAACCCAAGGTACTCAGGGACAGGAACTTTACAGAATAATTGCTGACCTTCAAGTTTCTTGCAAAAAGATTCTTAAGAAGTTTTCAAGAGGCCAGGTGCAGAAGAATAGCTAAAAAAAGAAAGATTTAAAAAAAAAAGGGAACAACATCTAACTAGCCCACTTTTTGTTTATGAGGCCACTAATCAGTAAGGAAAAGCATAAGAATTGAAGGAGGTATGCAATAAAGAGCAGTGCAACAACATAAATTAGCAGAACTAATTGACACAAACAGATGCATTTACAAACCTATCCAAAGATATGGTTAGACATCAGAAAAAAATGTGGTCTCTTGCAGTTTTCATGAAAAGAGGCTAGGGCTAAGCAATTATTTGATCCTGAATATATACAGACCTTTGTTATAATAAAAGTATTATAAATAAATATTTTTACTAAAACATAATTTTTATATACTAAGATAGAACCATAGAATCATGGAATCATAGAATAGTTAGGGTTGGAACCTTAAGATCATCCAGTTCCAACCCGCCTCTCATGGGCAGGGACACCTCCCACTAAACTATGCCACCCAAGGCTCTGTCCAACCCAGCCTTGAGCACCGCCAGCAATGGAGCTATCACAACTTCCCTGGGCAACCAATTCCAGTGCCTCACCACCTTCACAGTAAAGAATTTCTTCCTCATATCCAATCTAAAGTTCTCCTGTTTAAGTTTGTATTCGTTAGCCCTTGTTCTATCACTACAGTCCCTAATGAAGAGTCCCTCCCCAGCATCCTTGTAAGCTCCTTTCAGATACTGGAAGGCTGCTATGAGTTCTGAATATTTTACATTATATAAAGCAAAATGCTCTGCTGCTTAATAAAAATTACATCATATCCTAAGCACAAAGCTCTTGATATAACAGAAAGTATAAATGCTAAATATTATTTTAATTGCTGGTGGAAAATCCACTGCCATTTTCTAGCTACAAATAGACTGTGAACATACTAAGGTTAAGACACAATATCATCAAGTTGTCCTATTTTAGTTGTTATTTCTGAACAGCAAAGTATATAATCTATTACATATTTTGGTATTATTTTCACTCCTGGAGAGGTTTTCAATAGTCTGCTCCTTCTTTGTCCTCATTTCCCTATCTGGTGTCAATTCAGGTTAAACTCTGAGACCAGCACTCCCTGGAACATCTTCATACAACTGTGTGAAAGCTAATGTCAGTGCCTAGCACAGCTAATGTAAATATCTGTCCACAGGAACAAGAAGATGAAAAGAATCCCACACAATCATGGATATTTACTATTTCTAAATGGATTAATTCATAGGCTTCTCGGCAATTTGTCATGAAATAAAAAGACCTTTCATATAGACAACATTTTAAACTAATGTTTTCACCACATATGTATAATATGTTGACATTACACAGTGAAATTAGCTAGTATTATCAGAAGGTGAATTCAGCATATCTGCAAAGAATTTGCTGCTACATTTTTAACACATTTTCTTTGGATGAAATTAATGAAGAACTTTTGAAACAATTTAATCTATCCAGGGATATAAATGATAGTTTATATTTTTCAAGGCTGATTATTGAAGAAGTTCTAAAACCATCTAATCTGTTTAGGGATGTTAAACAAATACGTCAGCATTCGTTTTACATTGTGTCTACCACAGCTAAACTAGAAGAATGCTGGAAATAGATTGCAGCACTCCTCTGTTTGCTCAGGGGGAAAAAAAAAAAAAGTCAATATTCTTCATATTTTAAAAAAGATGCAAACTCCTTTCTAAGATGAATGCTTTTCAGATTGAAGATTTCAGTAGCTTTATTGTGCAGATTATGGTCTGTTGTTCTGCCATATAATGATGTATAACCTTACAGCTTGCTATTATGGAAATAGCAATTTGGCTCTGAGATCTGAATACTTAGACTTTCTCTGAGGACGATCATTTATTGCAAACTTCTTACACCAAATTATGTTTGACATTTAATTTTAACTCAATTTATGTAGAAAAATAATTTAATAAGCCCTCTTGTGTACATTTCTAATGAGAAAAGTGCTACATTTTAATTTTTCCTTTTTTTTTTAATACATAGATACATATGCACATGATAGGTTTAATTTGGATACACAGGGAATACACCATTATATATTCCACAATACATAGAAGGGTATTCTAAGTAAGGATTGTTTTGTATAAAGTGAAAGAAATATCAGAAACAATAGGAAAAATGTTAAAATTCATACATGCACCTCCCATTAATTAATCCTTATAAAATAAGACTGAGAGGTACATATGCATTCAACCATGTTGTACAGGGAATTAATACTGGAGAATGGCATATGAAACATAATCAGGTTCAGAAGTTGGTAATTAACCTGGCAAAGGTCAGTTCTAAACTGCACTGTTCCTTTCAGACTTCTTAAATTTAGCTATCAGGATCCACACTACACTTACAGTAGAGATCATTTAATCTTCAACCAAGCTCCACCAAGGACACCAAGACTTAATTTGGCACAGAGGTATTTTTGCACCAACAGCACAAGCTCTCATTTCAGAAGCTGTTCTAACTGTACATGTAAATATTTACAACCTGCATATTCACAAACACTGTCTCCCTATCTCATTCTCTTTCTATAGGTATGTGTTCAGATAATGTGAAAGATTGGATTACTTGCTCAGAATTATTTATTCTTCTACAGCATTGCCTCCTCTTTATTACATCATCTTGAATATTTGTATAGAGGTTTTGTTACCTTGAATAAACACAGTTAAATGTCCATCATATCTTGTCGCAATCATATCTCTCTGAGGTTCTAGGGTGTTTAACATTGTCTTTATTTGATTAAGTTTAGAGTAATAAACATATAGAAAGAAATGATATAGAGGAATAGAATCTTAATGTCACTTGAAAGTGAAACTGAAGTTTGTCAAAGGCGGAATGTGTCTTAAGTCTTTGTTAATTTCATAGAATATCTAAGATCTAGAAAAAAGTAAAAAAATTACACAGACTGTGTAATTGAGAATATCCTGCTAGCTCCATGCTCCTAATATGTCAAAATTAGTCACATATATATAATTTTCATGTCCTTGGGATCGACCGGTATATCTTTAACAAGTACTGGAGAAGTGCATATAAACTGTTTGGGAGTACAATTGGAACACTGATCAGATGTTGTGGCTGAGTATCTGCCTGTGCTTTAATGAATAATGATTTGGGTATGTTTGTTTCAGAAGTTTTATTTCTAGGTCTGTACAGTTCTTTAAAAAGTCCTGCGTTCAAAGCAAGACAGGTCTGTCAGTCCAAATACCATATAAACAAAGAACTGTTTGAGATGGAGAACAATTTAACAATTGGAACAAAGTGGTAGAAACAAATAAATAAGTTTAGGCAGAGCACTGAAGGTTTCTAACAACTGAGACAGGAGTGCTTACTTTAATATCACCCTGACCAGCAATAATAAATAGCCAACAGAAGTAAAATATCAAGACCGAGGTCATATGTGCATTATTACTTCTGCAGGTACACTTGAAAGGGTTCCGTCCAGGTGGACGAAATCTTCTGCTCCAGAATCATAGCAAGAGTATTCATAAGCAGATACAATTTTTGAAAAAGCGCACTGCTAAGATACAATAAAACACAAATCCCCTTGATAGTTCATTTCCAAATCTGTTTGGTAGTTGGGGGTTGGGTTTCTGGGCTCAACACCTGTTGTTAACGGGTTTAAAGAGTCTAGGCATTGTTTGTTAATTGTTCTTGTCTGTCAGATTATGATGAGCTGTATAAAGCATTCAATTGTTAAACTGCAAGAACAAGTTTTAGTTGTTCAAAAAAAAAAGGGGGGAATTGTTGGGGAGTGGATGTTTGAGAAGGGCCATGGACAGTGGCAAGGGCTGCAGACCACGGCGACGTGACCGCAAGGAGCCCATCACCAACAAGGATGGCTCGTCCTTGAGCAGTGGGGAAAGTACCAAAGAATCCCTATTAGGAAGCAAAAAGCAGAGATGCAAACCGCAAGAGGGAGCGGTTTGGCAAATGTAACATTATGCTTAGCCAATCGTATGTTGGTAATCGCTTGAATGTGACCAGTCATATCTTGACTAGTGTGCATAATTAACCCTAAGGATATATAAGTGAAGCCCTCAGATGCAATAAACAAGCTTCATGCATGATCATATTGGTTGTCATCATTCTCCCACCACTGGAAGGTCCTCACCTACCGCAATATATCCTGGAGAAAGTCTTGGGACTTTACAGCTATAGTATGCTGCATTGCATATCTTAGTTTGGGTTAAAACTTTGAAGTTAATTCATGTATAATTAAAGTCTAAAAATTATAAGAAATTAAGAGCAAAGAATACAGTCCTGCAGTAATAAGGAAATAGGAAGAATTCTGGGGTGGGGCAAAGGGGGAGGGGGGAAAGCCAAGACTAAGACTGAAGAGGGAAGGACACAGAAAAGTGTTTGGCAGCTATAAAGTGCTTCACCTTTACTTTTTTCTCAGAAACACTCAAGCTTTTTCCAAACTTTCATGTTGACTGGGAGGTTTACTGTACAAAGTAAGAGAATAGGTACCTAAGGGCCTTGAAACTGCTGCATAACACAGAACTTCAACTAGTTTGACTGTTTGAAAATTTTACATATGCTGCTCTGCAAAAGAGACAACAAAAATCCAGTTTAAGAAGTCCTCATCATCATTGTCCCTCAGTCTTTGATGTTAATATTTTGCTTTGATGAAGTAATGATCCTCAAGCATTGACAACAACACTGTAACCTGTGGCCTGCAGGAGAACATTATTTCCAACCACTCAGTAATTTTGTATAGGAAATGGTTGAGCTTCAACATGACAAGCTTTTCAGTCTTTCATCGTTCACTTTTCTTTCAGACATGTCACTCACAGTGTTCTTCTGCGAATGTTTCCTAAGTCCCGCTAGCATGCATACTTACATCCCTTTTAGTATGAGTAACATTTTTCTGTCAAGCTGCTCAAAGGAATCACCAGATTTTGAAAGGACCTCCACGTATGATGAGCACCAGTGAACTTTTGGAAAGATTAACAGAAAATCATTTGCCAGTAGATATTTCAGGTAATAGGAAATAGTAGATGGAAACAGCAAAATTTAACAGAAGACTGATTAAAAAAAATTAAAAATAAAATCTTTTCCCTATCAGAAAGGTCACTACCATACGACACATTTAGGGGAAATGATTGGGATTACAGTCTATAAAATAGGCCATGAGACCTTGTCTGGCTTTAAACACTGATTCTGAAAGTGATCTAGCCATGGCAATACACAGCTAAGATTATTTGTCCATGCAGCACTTTATTCAGCTAGATTTCTTGATTTGCTCAGACCAGATACTTAATTTAGCTAAATATGCATTCATTTTATTTGTATCTGCTGTGTATGCATATTCAAACTTACTTTGGAGAAGTCAATTTTCATGATTGATGGACAGTTTTGTGGAAGTAAACAAACAAACAAACAAACCCCAATGAATGCAATCTCTGAAATTATGTTGACGACTGACTAAAGATTAAGTGCTACATGAAGCCTTATGAAATGTATTTATCCTTATTGTGTTTGATAAGACCAAACTTATATTTTGTTAGTGCAACATGTTACAAACAGGCAAACTTACTGAAACACAGTGCAAGTTGTGTGATTAAGTGCCCAGCAGTTTCACATGATTTATTGCTTAGACAAGCCTACCCTCGCCTTCTGTCACCTGAAGGAGGAAAGGAAAAGGATGAAGCAGCACTGGCTGACATGCCCTCATCTCTTTCCAGACAGACTAACTCAAACCCCTTACCTTTATTTTGTATTACAGCTTTGAAGAATTTTCTAAAATATTCCACAGTCATCTATTGCAGGATGTTTGTCTAAAATTCACACTTCCAGGTCATGGCTATTAAATAGATAACACAGGCATTGGCACTCCCAAAGGCACTGCATCTGTTTGGGAATTAAAAATATTGCATATCTTGTTTAAAAATCATGACAATTATGGTGCTGTTTCATGCACTCTTTTTCTTTTTTTATTAAGATGATACTAGTAAATTCAAGGGGGCACAAACTGTCATTTCAGAGTATGAAACTATTATAAATTTTAAAAAAGACAGAAGAAATAAACAATTATGAAACCTGCTAACAAATTTAAAAGCCCAAAATCCTTTCTGGAGTATTAGCCTTTATATTTAGTCAGCTGCTCATTAATTGTAATTCCTATAGGATGAAATTTGAGCATTTTTCTTTGGAATACAGTACATCTCTGAAAAAAGTTTAGTCTGACAGCACTTTGTCATGCACCATTTCAGGTTTTGCAGCTATAATTGCACTGCAGGAATAAAGTAATTATTTGGGACCAACACCCTTATTCCTAAAGGAACCTATTTTTTTCTGCCTTCTTTGATAATTGATTAATTTTCAATTTGTATAATTTTTATTGATTTTCTTTTTTTTTGCTAGCAGTTTAAAGAAGATAAAGGTTCTGATGCTTAATTTTCATTTTTTCCTTAAGTCTTAGCTATTGTAACCAGTTATCATTCTTTGATACAAGTGTGATTGTTTAAAATACAATTATGACCCTCATTCTCTCCATATATTACCTTTTAGATGTGGCATTTATGAACATCTCAATTAAGTTTAATACTTCATAAGAACTTCCCTATGCTATTTGCAAGTCTTGGAAAATAAGCATTCCTCAATTGTCTCGGAGAATATGGCTTGATTAAAGTAATCAGGCTCCTAAATTCATAAAATTTTTCCTCATTAATTGTTACAATTTTTTTTTTTACTGTTCTTGTTCTATATAACAGAAAAAAGAAAATGTGAGAAAAATATTTAGAACTCTAATCACTGAAACTGGGGTGATGGGTTTAAATTTAAACAGAGGAAGGTCAGATTGGATATAAGGAAGAAGTTCTTCCCTGTGAGTGTGGTGAGGCACTGGAGCAGGTTGGTCAGAGAAGCAGGTGAATGCTCCATCCCTGGCACTGTTCAAAGCCGGGTTGCCACGTTACCCAAGGACAGTGCCTTGGGTGACATGATTTTTCACATATCATGGACAATGGCTTAGCAACTTCATTTGCCAGCAGATGGAATTCGTCAGGTCCCATGGGCCTGTGCACATTCAGGTTCTTAAGATGATCTCAAACCTGATCTTCTCCCACAGTGGGCTTAAGGTCTCCATTCTCACAGTCCCTGCATCTGCCTTCCAATCTTAGGTGTCAACTGAATTGTACTTATTTGCACATATTCATACCATCTGAATGTATGCTCATTCTGATTTTGTTAAGAATACTTACTCACAGTTAGAACAGCTTTATTATAACAGCACAACTGTCTGGCTAAGGTGCTGTATAAGAAAATACCATGCAGACATTTCAAAAAAACCTCCAATGGATAAACAGCAAATGAATTGGGCAAAAGAATGAATGTAGAAGTTTTACAAATTGCTTAATCTGTTTCCCAGGGTGCGGCATCACTTGAAAGTCCTGGTATGTATTAGAGGCTATTTATCTATCTGAGGAATTGCATGAAAGAGTGAAGGAAAAATAATGCCTTTTTGTCTCAATTGCTTTTTCCTTAAAATCACAGTAAAGGTGAGCTACTTATATCAGATATTAAAAAAAGTGTTCAAAGGAAGCACATTACAGCATCTTATTTCTCTAAGAAGTAGCTTTTGGTATCATCATAATGCCAAATGAAATTTATTAAAATTCTGTTTTATGATCTCAGAATTTTACTGATTATAGCCACAAATCTTACCAGACCAAGATAAAATAAAGTACGCTTTGTACTGGCGGTACTCCAGATGAAAGTTTAAAGTTACTGTGCTGGTTTTGGATGGGGTAGTTAATTTTCTTCACAGTAGCTACTATGGGCCTGTGGTTTGGATTTGTTCTGGAAACAGTGTTGATCACACAAGAGTGTTTTAGTTATTGCTGAGCAGTACTTATACAGAGCAGAAGCCTTTTCTTCTCCTCACCCCACAAGCTAGGAGTCTGTGGGGGGCACAAGGAGTTGGGAAGTGGCACAGTCGGGGCACCTGATCCCAACAGACAAAAAGGTATATATTCCATATGATGTCATGCTCAACATTTAAAGCTGGAACAAGAAGGAATCAGGGGGATGTTGGGAGTGATGGAATTTATCTTCTTAAGTCACCATTATGCATGCTGGAGCCCTGCTTTCTGGGAGATGGCTGAGCACCTATCTGCTGATGGGAAGTAGTGAATCAATTCCTTGTTCTGCTTTGCTTGTGTGTGCAACTTCTGCTTTATCTATTAAACTGTCCTTATCCCAATCCACGAGTTTTTTCCCTTCTACCCTTTCAATTTTGTTCCTCACTACACTGGGGAGGAAGCTGAGCAAGCAGCTGGGTGGGGCTAAGTTACTGGCTGGGGTTAAACCATGACAGTTATTTATGCTCATTATCAGTGTTATCCTAACAATTAAAACTGAGCAGAAGTTACATAGGAGTCCTAGTGACTTTTGTTTCCTAAGATGAACAACATTTTTAAGATTATCTGTAGAGCAGTGTGAAGATCAAATGCCACACTGCACTAAAAGATGAAATGATAAATGTAATATCAATGGCTATTGCAGTTGGATAGACACAGAGATATATTTGGTATACTGCAGTTGAAAGATACTCAGGAATAAATGAACAGGAAACTGAAACTCTGAGGAAGCATAATCTGTCCAAGCCAAGAAAAAAAGGCATTTCATTTAACAGCTTGTCCAGTCCAATATCTCTAGTTGAACTTTCCCATGGGAAAAAAGAAACAGTCACCATTATTTGCTCTCTAAAAAAAAGTTAAGAAAATCCTAATAGTTAAATAATACCTGCTCTGGCCATAGTCCTTCCAGTTCACAAATATTGCTAGTAAAACTGAATATCACCTCTATTAGCATAACCGGCAATATATTAGTATTTATAGCTTAGCAAGCAGTGTAAAGCTATCAATTGCTTATGGTGCAGGGGACTCAGATAATGCAGTAAAAGACATCTAGTTTTCCTGAACAATAGCTCGTAAATAAAACCGCATTTCAAGTAAGACTGCTCCAGCTGAGCAGAAATATACTCATTATGAAAGTCTGCATAATATTTGGTAGGGTTTATTTATTTCCCTCCAGCTTTGAACGTAGCAGTTAGTTCCTTCACTCCATGTAGGAGTGAAGTAGTACCCACAGCAGAGGAAGACTAATTTAGAGATTGCTTGGGCTATTTGGACATACATCAACTCACAGGACCATGTGAGATGCATTTCAAGGTACTGTAAGATGTGCCTGATGTCACCATAAGCTTGCTCTCTATAATATTTGAAATGGCATAGCAATCAGCGGAAATTCCAGATAAGTTTCTGATCATTGGAAAACAAAAGACAAAGGGCAAAGCAGAGGGCAAAAATTAAAACACAGTAAGCACAGGCCTGTTAGCCTCATCTCAGTTCTAGGGAACGTTATGGAGCAAATTTGCTTAGAAACCATCTCTAAACAGATGGAAGCCACGAAGGAGATTTGGAGCAGCCAGCCTGGATTTACCAAGGGCAAATAATAGCTGAACAACCTCACTGCTGCTAGGATGAGGAGAACGCGAGGTTGATGGATGTAGGGGGTCGGCAGTAGCAGTCGTTTTTCTCCTTCTTGGTAGCCGGTGTGGAGCTGTGTTGTTTTTTTTTTTTCTTTTGGACTTTCGGCTTGTGAGCAGTGCTGATAACACCAATGTTTTAGTTACTGCTTAGTACATTTTGGTCTGGCCAA
>JANRGW010053363.1:0-27744 GCA_024733675.1 Psilopsiagon aymara
CCTATAGGCCCCCTTCAGATACTGGAAGGCTGCTATGAGGTCTCCACGCAGCCTTCTCTTCAGGCTGAACAGCCCCAACTTTCTCATCCTATCTTTGGGTTTAGTACCTGTATAACGAGATAGCGTGGAGGGTCACGAGCCATTTTCGAGAACTCTGCTATCAGTTCACGGAACTTGGGACGGCTGTCTGCATCAATCATCCAGCCTGGAGGGACAACAAAGGGAGCAACCAACAAATAAGGCTGTTTTTGGTGATCAAACACAGAGCTTAAAATGAAATGTAGCAGCAAAATGAACAGTGTCCTGGGTGAAACAAAGAAAGGAGTTACCTAGAAGGGACCAACATAAAAAGTTCAGCCATTTGTGTGAATTTCAGCATTTAAAAAGCGTATCTTGGCATTGGATTACTCCAAAATAGTCTTGAAAAACCTCTTGAAGGAGGGGAAGCAAACTAACTTCAGGGGGCCCCTGCAGAGGTACAGTGATTTGACTGTCTAGTCACTGCACGGCTTTGTGAAATCCTGGGAAGCCTAAAACAGAAGCTACCCTCTGTACCAGATGTCTTTGAAAATTCAAAACATCCTCTCTGGGGACATTCTGAAAGATTAACTGTATCTAAGCTGCATTCAATTATCAAACGGACTTTAACAAAAACAAGTCCTACAGCTTAGTGTGGATCGATGCTAGAAGTGATTTCTAATCTAGATAGTGGCGGGTTTACATGTGGTATTGTTTAGGAAACCCACACTTTCTATTATCAACTAACAGATGAGCTGATGTAGAAACTCTTCTGTTTAAAAATAATGAAGGTCAAGCTTTGTATGTCTGGAGAACCCATGAGAAACACCCTATCCATGGCAATGGAGAAGACAAGTGATAATATGCCATCTAAAAACTGCATTACAACAAAATCTCATCATTGCCAGTGACTTTTTACCATGCTAGAAAGAATTCCTTCTTGCTTTTAGAAAGAGTGGGGCCTTTGGGAGTTTGCTCCTGCTGCAGAAGTAGCATCTCCTATTCCTGAATTTCTGAGTGGCATCTGTTTAAATTCTGCTTCTTTAAAAAAATGTTCTGCAATAACTTCGAACATTTCAGTTTATACTCTCTGCTTGTAAGACATGAATGGGCCTCCTGAATTCCTACAGTCAAATTGGCACGGCTTCAATAGGGCCTGCCCTGTAGCCTGCAAACATGAAGTGAGAAGAGCAGCGAAAAAAGTGGAGCTGAGTCCTGTGGTGGAAGGAAGGTTCAACCCTCAGATCCTCATGCTCAAACTTAAATTCAGTGTAATGGTATGAAAGTGAATGGTGACACCCCACTGGCTGTGTTTTAAAAGCTGCAGGCACCTGATTAGGTGTCCGAAAAATGCCTCCTTGCTATATCTGGACTGGCCCAAAGGAAAGGCAATGGGCTGAGGTATCAGTAGGGCTCAGCATCTCCAGGGTTGATGAGATGTGTTTCTAGAACACTGCTTTTGGGACTGGGTACCACCCAGGCTAGGTGCACACCTCTGGTCCCAGTTTCTGCTTGCCTTGCTGAGCACAGGATCAGGCTTACCCTGTGTGGTGCCTGTCCCAGAAAAGCAACTTGTGGGTGCTCCAAGATTCTCCAAAAGTGTTGTGCTACGGGGTGTTCGTGGTAGTGTGGCTCCCATTTCAGGAACAGGTACATTTTGCTCTAGTGAGACGGTCTTACATGCCACCTAGTGGGCTGCTTATCAGCATCCTCATAATATCGAGCAGGGATGTGGCAGTCATAGCTTAGAGATGCATGGGAAGCCACATAATAATCTAACATATTAGCATCTGATAGCAATGGAAAAGGGGCTGGGGTTCAGAAGTCCTTTGACATGCCCTAAAAATGGGTGAAAAGTGCTTCAGAGATCCCTCAGCTCTTGCGCTACCTTACTGCAACAGCTGTCTGCCAAAAAAGGGCCTCATTTTCATTCAAAAATGAGGAAGAAATTGGATGAGGAAGTCCAGATCCTCATGTGCATCTGCTGTCACTGTGGTGTCTGTGCTCCCAGCACTCCTTTAGTAAAAGGAGTACCTAAATCCATGTGTGTGATTCCGGAGGGGAGGCATATGACTGAACTAAGGGGGAGCCTGGAGGAAAAGGCAGTGCTGATTTTATTTTCTAAACATACAAAACCAGAGTATCAGGTACAGTGGGTGGTGCTATGCTAAATCATACTGCCTGGCAACATCAGCCTAAGGTAACTGACTATCAGTCAGGGGTGAGAGTGGTGAAAACAGCATCAATTGTTTGAATCAGTGACTAATGAAACCATATCCTGTACTCCTAGATAACACTCCAGGTACAGGAACACATTCTGGTGTCATCATTCTTGTCACGTAACCCTGTGCCATCATCAAGAACACAGCATATACAAATACCACATAACGAGGACAACTGTGCTACTTAGGTGAGCACCCCCAGCCCCAAATGGGAACTCACATTTGACCATGATCATGTACACATCGATGGTGCAGATCGGGGGCTGGGGCAAACGCTCGCCCTTCTCCAAGACAGAGGAGATCTCACTGGCGGGGATCCCTTCGTATGGCTTGGACCCAAATGTCATCAGCTCCCAAACCGTCACACCTGCAAGGGGGAAGAGAAGACCATGAGAGAGGCTTTGCCCGGAGCCAGGTTGCTGGGCTTGAGTGTAGAGAGGTGGTGAGCAGAGAGAGCTCTCACAGAGGCACTGCATTTCCAGAGCTCCACCCAGGGAAAAACATTTTCTACCATGTTTTTAAAGAGAGACAAATTAATAAAACAGGTTGAAATCACCCTGCTTCCCTTTAAGGTTTTGGGTTTTGCTTCTCTTTCCCCTGCTTCCCCTCTTTCGGTTTTATAATCTCAGCCAGTACCTCAGTATTGAACATCCTACCAACTTCCCAGCCCCACAGAAAGGAAATGCAGGTTACTGCCTCTTGACTCCAGCTCAGCAAGTGGCTGGAGTAAGTTTGTCTTTTTGTTTGAAAATCTAAGTTGTCTTTTTGTTTAAAAATAATCAATCTCTCTGGAGACGAGCAAGAGCAGTTTTTGAAAGATGTGTAAACCAGCTGCCCCAGTGTCATCTGCTGACATACCACGTCCTCTCGTGATGTAGCTGTTGTGATTGTCTGGTAGCTTAGGATACAAAACAAGATTTTGGATGCCAAGATACATAAATGGATTAAGAGGACCAGAGGCCGTACATCTCCTGAAAGGATACAGGATCTGACCATCTGCATTGAGTATTTTCCAGGAATATAACAGCCCATGGAGTGGAAGTTTTGTAATAAAATACTCTGAAAAGTTTCCTTTCTGCTCCTTTCTCTTTCAAGCTGGCTGATGAACTATACCAAATGTAAAACCAGTATATAAACCTCTCTAAGGAGGTTTTCACTTTACTTCCCATTTAGCATTGTCCTTTCAATACCAAGACAGCACAAGCATTTTAGGCCACAGCAGAGTGACACTGATTGACACTGACCAACAGTGTGGCCATTGCTTTTAGGTCCTCCCTCTAGTTATGTGTCTTTCCTGTCAGCCAAATTGTATTTCATGTGAAGCCACTGAAGAAAAGCAGCCAGAGAACTTCAGCAAATGGAGCAGTTTCCTACCTGCAGTCCCTTTCAGGGGAAGGGCTCATCATCTGCAAGCATATTCTCCAAAACATCTTACACCTCACTAGCATGTAATTTCATGGGACTTCTACTTTGTTGAATACGTTTGGGACCACTGTTTATGTTTAAACCCTCAGTCTTCTCATAATGGGAATGAAAAAGGTCTGAGTACAGTCACTTTCAAATCCTCCAATTTTCCACCCCATTTGCAGTAACTGTAACTGGTTTTAGACTCACCGTAACTCCAGACATCGCTTTGATGAGTGTAGATCCGATGTAAAATTGACTCCAAGGCCATCCATTTAATAGGAACCTAGGAAAATTCACAAGCAAGCCTTAAGAGGCTGAGCCAAAATTTATGAGGGATATTTACCACCAGGTGGTGTGTAAACCTATAGCTTGGTTACAGAAGTGAAAAAAACCAACCAGCTACAACACACAACTGTCTGAGGGGTAGAGCAGGCAACTTCTGAGCCTCTTATAATTATTTTCATTTATTATGTTGAACCTGGGAACTTGTGAAATCTCAGGCATATTGGAAATCTCTCCTACAAATTAGTTTTGCAATACTTTTAATGGTCAGATTACTATCTTTTTAACCTTCTATCACAACAGCACACAAATCCAATCTCGGTCTGTAGAGCCTGACACAGACTGATCTGCACTCATATGGTTTCCATTTATGGTCTCTGCAATATTTGCAAGCAGCTTCTCTTTAATTTCTCAGCAGGACACATTCCCTCCATCGGCACGCAGTACAACACGAAGGCGTGTTGAACCAAGTCTGACAGGTCTTTCTTCTGCTATAAATACACATCATTCCCTTTCTCTTCCTAGACTGCACAGCGTTATTGGTGTTGGCTACACTGATGAATTCAGCCATGCTTTTTTCTTTTTTCCTCCTCTTTAATGTTTTTTTAATAATCTTCCTTTTTCCCAGACATTCTGGGTGGGAATTTCAAAAGCATTCACTGCTCTGCTACCTCCGCTCCCACTGCAGTCCCACTGCCCTGACACTGCTTCGGCTGATTTCAGAGGACTTCCTCAGGCTTCAAAGGCAGCATGCTGAGACGGCAGCTGAGTGCTTTGACAAACGCACTCTTTCTTTTTCCCCCTCTATGTTCAAGGGTTGTGCACAAGCACAAACACTGACGAACGCGCAGCAGCGGCTCATTCTCCAATGCACTTTACCTTGCCTCCCTCGGCATGATACTCCTTCTCGTCAGCACCGAGCAGCTTTGCCAGCCCAAAGTCTGTGATTTTCACATGTTGAGGAGTCTTAACAAGGACGTTCCTGGCAGCCAGGTCACGGTGCACCAGGCGACGCTCCTCCAAATAGTTCATTCCCTGCAATACAATAGACTTGGTGGGCATCACATGCTTTGGGTTTGGACATGCAAACAAGTGAGTGCAACACCGTGGACATGTGGTAATCTCTCCCACCTTCAGAAGAAGGTTTCCTGTTTCGATTTCTGTGACACTTATTGCAGGGTGAGGACGGTTACACTGAGAAATAACTATTACCCTCCAGGAATGTTTTTTGTGGGTCCACGCACCAGTGAATTGAGGAAGAAACAAAGAGACAGTAGCAGGTATATACACAGCAGAGGATGAGGCTCCCCATAAGACTTTCAAATAACTCTTTGTGCAGCTGCACTTGTGCAACCCCAGTGACTTCAGGAGAGTATAGTACAGAGTTTAACTATCACCTTCCACATGCACGTAGACCAACCCTACAGAGAGTATTTAGACACTACTCATTCAAAGCTGCAGATACTGTGTCTTACTGTGGCGTACTCTACCTTCTCCCTGCTAACAATGAGGCATCCCACTGCAAAGGGGACGAAAAGGGTGAGAAAAAGGGGAAAAACAGTAAAAAATTTCATTTAATGGCTGTGCTCAGAGTTGCATCTGTTTTCAGATGCCTCTTTGAAAAGGCACGCTCTTCTTTGAATAGGCAGTTTCACTGCCTCCCATGATTAAACTGGGTTTCCCATAGCATACGTGCTTTTTTTGATACAGCTGCCTCCCAAGGAAGAAGACGACTAACTGTGCTGGTTTGACTTCTAAAGCATAAATCAGCTGTGTTTCTGACCACAGAGATTATTCCCCTTTCCCTCAACACCAGTGAGGAATTCCAGCATGGAATCAAAAAGTTCATGATTTCTAAGTTTCCTGCAAGATCTTTTCTAAAACCCACAATTATTCCCAGTCCATAGGCTTTTGCTGGTGCTTGCATTTTTATGAAGAGGAAATTAATAAAAAAGTACTTGTAACCTACAAAGTTAACAGCAAAATGATCATGTTGATGAGATGACAGAGCACTGGAGGGAATAATTCCCTTCCAGCCTCCCCCCCTTCCTAAACCCACTGCTAACCTGGACCACCATCGAATCCTCCACCCGAGTCCCTCAGCAGAACTTCACCCATGCGCTGCTGATGTTGCCAAAACAAACCACCCAAACAACCTGGAGCAATGCCACTGCGAGCATGCATTTCATTACACAGATAGTTCTTCAGCAAACAGAGCTCTGGAAACAAAACATTTTGAGCTGCCGATAAAAAACTGACTATCTTAAAAAAGAAGTAATAATCACATAATCTAGCCCTAGTAGGACAAAAACGTTCCCGCTAAACACATCTTGCTGCAAACATTATGAGGCAAAGCTGCTGAAAGGCAGAATATCAGTTTCAAGCTAAGTTTCTCATGCTGCTGATGGCTAAAAGGCTTGTGCACGTACAGAACCATACACCGAAGACACTGAACTGCTTATCTAGAATGTTCAGCAGATATTTAATTGTGTGCAGGCCTGGGGTTTAAGTCATTTTTCATTATTAAGCATGAGACCAATGTGTTCGAAGAGTTACTTCACAGTGCTTCTGCACATGGAGTGCCTATGCCCTCTTATAGCATCTCATCTGAAAGACAGGTCTCCATACCTCAGTGAAAGATAATGTTTGTAAAAGATGCAAAGAAAACTTCTTTCAAAGCTGTGAAAACAGAACAAGAATAAGCTTCCCAGGGAACTTGCCTCCTGCTGGTTTGTTACCAGACACAAATATATTGGCTTCAATTTTTTCCCCCCTCTGAAAGTACATTTTTAAAGAGTCAGAGAATGTCCAAAAATCTGGCACGACTTTATCAGAGCAGTAACACCAGACACATTGGTGGGAAAAAGCCAAACACAGGATTTACGAGTGCTTTGAGAAGAACTTCAGTGAGAAGCAGCACAAAGGAGTATGTTGAAGGTCAGGCATCGCTGGAGAGGGTAGAGGTTGCTATGGGCAAATGTTGAACCGACATGAAAAAAAGTAAACCAGAAGCTAACAATTGTGAATGGCAACCTTTTGGGCAAGCGATGCCTCAAGGATCAGTCTGGGGACTGAGTTTGCCACCTTAAAAATTAAAAAGGACGAGGAGGGAAATGTGGCCTCCAGCTCATCCTCCAAAGGGACTGAATCTAGGACAGAGCAGTAACTGATTTAAAACAAGAGAGCAAAAGAGTCAGAAAGAGGCAGTTCACATCCCAGGTGGATGCAAAAATGAAAATTCACTTGCTGCGGAGCATGCTGTAAAGAAGTACACACACTGAGATGAAAAATGTGCTCTGTGTACTTTTGGTGGATACATTTCTGAGGTCCTCAGCATGTTTCCTGAAAGCAAACCACTGCTGGGCGAGCCTGGGATGTATACAAGGTCTCAAGGGACTGATAAGGCTGTAAGTGAAGTGTGCGGCTAGCTTGCAGACTGGCATTCCTGAAATAAGGAGCATTAAACCAGCTGGGCTTTGCGGATACTGCCATCTTATACAACGAATCTCCAGCAAACTGAACCTACTTTTGTGCTGGCTTTGCTCTATTCTTCTATGGTTGCAAATGGTTAATCACCTTCCAAACACAGCATGTTGCTGCTAAGGGCGAGAGGCTGTACTTCAGCCTCCTTTACTGCTCTGCTCGCTGGCAAACAGTGTCAAGTGTAATAATTAGTCCTTTATTTGGCACTATGGTCATGGCAATTAGATTACAGGCACCAACTCAGTGCATATAAATGACAGAAGAGCCCCGAGATACCTGAATATCTTTTGGTCACAGCCAGCCTGTGCTAGAATGGAGCTGGTATTTATGCTGTAAACAGCAGTTTTGATCCTCAGGCCTCAGAGATTTCAGCCTGAAATTCTCTGAGGCACACAAGGAAGTGCCTTAACACTGTTTGCCTCTTGCCACAGCCCAAAGAAATCCACTGATGGAGTCAGCATTTTGGCATGGGAATTGCCAAATTCTACTCCCTGCCACAGCATTGTTTAATCACGCTATAATTTCATTATGGGGTGTTTGGTTTGGACATAAATCTGTTGGTGATAATATTATGCTGTCTAGGAGCATACTGAAGAATAGTTAAGGTTTGCTTAGCAGCTTGAAAATGGTAAATTGTTTTAGACAAAGCAACCTCTCACTGTGACATATAAGGTATCTACAAACCATGGAATAAACTACAAAGGTTTACAGAGAGAGGTAAGTAAGCATATACATTATGTGCTGTCAGATCACTGTGTTATAGTGTGAGTTTTAGCTGATATGGAGGTATCCTGGTCCACTTACCTTTGCAATCTGCACACACCAGTTGAGAAGGTACTGGGAGCCGATGTTGTCCTTGTGCTCTCGGATGTAATCAAGGAGGCAACCATAAGGCATCAGTTGTGTGATGAGCTGCACAGTGGAGGTGAGGCAGATTCCCAACAAGCGGCACACATGAGGATTGTCAACACTAGCCATCACATAAGCTTCCTGAGAAGAACCGAAAAAAAGCAATGTGAAACACTCCCTTTGGCATGACACATATTTGGAGGGAGTTTAAAATGAGTCGGTCATTCAAGAGGTTGCTAAAATACTAAATGCAAACTCTGTGCCTCATATCACATACAAAATACTTGTATTTCCCTCTCTGTGGACTGACTTTTTTCTACTCAGTGGAAGGTCCAGATTTTGAACTGAAGCATCACTGAGATGCCACAGAAGAGCCAGGCTACCACTTCTGTTACACCAAGGACACAAAATCCTTTTTTTGGGCACAAAGTCCTGGGGACAAAACTTTCAGATCTAGGCAGAATTAATAAATTGAACACTGGAAACTGAAGGGATTTCATCCTTTTAAACACCCAATTGCAATGGCAATGCATCTTGTGAACATGTGTCATATCGCTTTTTCTCCTCCACAGATCTTTTCACCAAATGGTCTGTGCATGAGTATTTTGAGACTTTTGCCCTTCTGTCAAGGTTTGTGCTAACTCAGAAAGTCAAGAGTTGTCATCTAGGATGTGACTGACAGCTTGACTTTTTAAGAGACCACGTTCTTCTTCATTATGTTCTTCAAACAGGCCAATAATCAATTCACCTCTTTAGAAGCCTGAATACATGTGGTGAAAATGTTGTCCCCAGTTGGAAAAGCTGTTTGAGACCCGTTTAGCCATGTAAATTATACCAGGAATGTACTTACAATGTGGGAGCCCAAGCATACAAACCCTTTGGTCAACTGGATTTTTGGGTCTGAGCTTCATAAATACATGAAAAAATTCCATCAAGCCTGGGTTCACCCTACGTATCTTTCGGTACTGAGTTAAGGTGTCCTTTCCCTTTGCTCCTCTGTAGTAAGGGAGCTGCTCCTTCAGGGGCTGGTGAAGTACACTCCAAACACACTGAACACATCGTTTAACATGGCCATGGGGTAAAAAACACAACTTGACATTTTTTGTGTGCAAAAACTACTTATGTATTGATAATTGAGATGTGTATTTCTATTGACATCCACTGTCAAGTGCCAGCTCAAAGAATGGATTCTAACTGGGGAAAAAATTACAGCTGAAGTTGTTTGGATTTTTTAACTGATTTTTGTGTCTGATTTACAATATGCCATATTTAGACATTTTTAAAGTCATCTGATTGAAAAACAACACAATGAAAAATAAATGAGAATTTTTCCATGCATCTGGAGAGATGCCAGCTAATCATCCCTTGGTGATTTAGCATTAACCTAGCAGCCCCCCAACACCTAAAATCATAGTGAAGAGACTATTGTGGCATGGAAAGGAGCAAATCTTCTCTAAGAGCTTAAGAGAAGAAATACCATAGCACTCTACTCATCATCTAACTAGCTTTCCACAGATGTCACATTGTTGTGTAACTATTATTAAACAAAGTTATTAAAGCAATGACGTTCAAGAAATAAGTAACCCCAATTCTTAAGCAATACTTTCTGGCCTTGGTATTGCTGTTTGACTTGCCAGCCTAAGCAAAACATGATGTAATGCAGGTTCTCCTGAGGTGCTAACTCTGCATTTGGTATCCTTGTTTTGGATGAAAGTGGCCTCCAGGCAACAAGGTTAAAGATGATCACCAGTAGAACTGGACGACAGCTCTCAACCTACTGCAGAATGTGAGCAGGTCACTGAAAAACAGCCCTCTGTCAGAGAGAGCAGTGGTTCTGTGGGCTAGCTCGAGGAAAGACAAAGCAATAACACAATCTGCTGTTCAGTTACATAGATACTTGCAGCAGTATTCTGTAGAGAACCTTTCAAATCCATTGTACAATGCTCAGATGTAAGCAGAGACCCAAACATGCTCATCTCCCTAGGCTTCCAAACCAAGCCATTGCAATGAAGAAGGGCATCTGTTCCTTGCCTTGCTTCCTGTTGGGATTCAGATCCATATTGTATTCATTTTAGTGGGGGAGGAGGGGGAGAATCGGAACTCTGCAGAGCTGGAGCTGTTCCTACTGCCCATCTGCTGCACAGCCCGCGTGGGGCTGACCTGGAGGCCGAGAACTGGGATTCTGAAGAGTGGTGTGGGTGTACGAGCCACACAGCTTTCAGACAGTGTCCAAGCCTTGGCACTGCCTATTACATTTGATACTGCAAAGTCAGAGGCTACCGCCTCCTTGCAGGGAGCAGAAGGGAGCTATTGTGCGGTCGTGGGTCCCTCTAAGTAGCCCAAGACATTAAAGTGGGCCTTTGTTCAACTGTTTATCTTGGAAATCTCTGTGGTGCACTCTAACCTGCTCCAAGTATGCTTGGTATTCAACAACAATCTTCTGAATTAGCCCTACCCTAATAAAGCTAGTGAGAGCTCGCCTTGATTATATGAGCTAAAGCTGCTGCGCCTGTTCTATACCTAGCGTGTTTCTGTATGGTAAATCATCTTTAATTGGACATTATTATCTCTGAAGTTTCAGTGACCTCTAAAAGTTGGTTGTGTAGCAAAATCTGTTTTGAGAGCAGATTTTGGAGTTATCCCTCTGACTTCTTTCGACTGGTTTTGTATTTTTTTTTTTAATTTTCATCTGAAATATAGAAAGAATTTCACCAATGAAATAATTTAAAAGATGAACAGGCCTGAAAAAAGCAAGAGCTTCTGTTAAGTGCCCTAACCCTAAGGAAAAGAAAAGATGATGTGGAGATATGCTATAGAAACTTCTTTGAAAAGAGGAAGTACTTTGGTATCTCCAAAGAGTAGGCAGTCCCTGAATTACTGCCCTGTACGTGACATGTATGTGACACAGTTTAAGGCCTAACATGAGAGTAAAGAAAACAGAATTAGCTGTAAATGTATGGTCCTGACCTCTCCATAGACGCTACCCCAGGAGTATTACCCCAGCATTTGGACAGCGTTCATATGAGCCACAAAACCATTTTACAGACTAGGCTTCAAAGCCCAGAACTTCTAGATAGAGAATTCAGTTTTGGGTACAAAATATTTCTTCCCATCCAAACTCCTGAAATGCCTTTAGTTGTTACAGAGGAAAGTTCACAGACCACTGACAACTTGACAAAACAAACAAGAAAACTTACGTCAAGTATTTCCTTGTTGGCTTTTGGTGAGGTAGCCTCCCTCAACTCTTTAATAGCCACAGGAATTTTAACCTTCTCTCCTTCTGGGATCCAAAGTCCCTACCAAAAAGAAGTAGGAAGAGTTACTCAGTCGCATATCTACCAGGTTAATTCTCACAATTGCATACACCTTTTACACCTCCTGAGAAGACTTAAATATTCTGAGCAATGGGAAGATGTGGCAGGCAAAAAAAATAGGCAAATGAAGTCTTGTGGGTGTTAACAAATGCTATTAATGGAGTGGTTCTTCTCTGTCAGTCACCTCTACAGTATCTTTTTGGAAAAAAACACACCATGTTCATTTCCATCCCTGTATAAATAGCCCAAGAGATGCATAAAGAACGACTTCTGTGGATGGAAAACTAATTAATTAGCACACCACAGCACCTGTATGTGCAAAACCTTGCTACTTCCAATTTATAAATATTGGGATTAAGGAATTGGCGTTTTCTCATGACAAGAAGATGGCATCCATACTGTACAAATATATGCAGTGGCAGGTAGGTTTCTCTTGGACTGGTTCAGTGTTCTACATCTACAGTGACAGAAGGCCATTTAGGCAGCAGGTGAACAGTGTGGCACTGCGAAGACACACTGCTGATGTACTCAGCAATATAGCAATATATGTACTCTGTGCATTTTCAGAGCTTAATGGGATTTGAACTTCAGAAGTTCCTTGCCACAGCTGGAAGACTGCTTCAGAATATAGAGCTTTATAAAGAGATAGATGATTCTATGAAAGTTTGTATTTCAGTACTACTGGCACATATCCTGAATAAGAGAAGCACAGGGAAGTAGAACTTGGTGAATAAGAAACACAGAAGATAAACAAACACCAAGACGGGAAAAAAAACCCTGCAGACCTACACAGTTGAAGGTGTGTAGACACTTCCACACATCCAAATTGGTTCTAATGAAAGAGATTGACAAGTATAAAAACAAGACCCCAGACCACATAGAAAAATGGCTTAGCACTGAACTGTTTTTTTCCTAACACTCACAATAGGGTGTATTTGGCTGTGGTAGTTTTTAAGTTGAGAACTTTGCTCTCCAGGTTCAGCACTATGGCTTGGAAACAAATCACGTAAAACCTCCCATGTTACCCAATTTGTAACTCAACTAATGATGACTGAGTCATCTCTCTGCCGTTCAATATAGACATGCTATAAAATCTAGTTTAGTGATCACAATGATCATCACTCCCAGTTCATGCTCTGTTTGGGTGGCTTCTGTATAAGGGAGCAAGATGAGAACGGGAAGAGAAACACCTCTTTTCTCTTAAGATGTATCTTACCTTATAAACAGTGCCAAAAGCTCCAGAGCCTAAAACTTTGACCTTTTTAAATTCCGTTTCCTTTAAAATTCTCAGATGAGCCTGGTTTGGTGCCTCCCCGCTGGGTGTCAGTGGTTCGACAAGCTGCAGCAGGGAGAAGACAATGTTAGAAGGACATACAGCCTAGGAGGAGAGCGAACTGCATGCTTTGGGAAAGTAAGTAAATCCTTCTTTTAAAATAATGAACATTTTATTCCATGTGAAGTTTAAAGGAAGACAGCCCCACTCTGACTTGCAGCAATAAGTATCTCAAGTTGCTCCAAATTTCAAAGGTAAAACCAATCACGGATTGCCAACTGCCATTTTGAAGGAGAATGAGTGAATACTACTGTTCAAATGAAGGCTTTGACTTCAAAGCCCTAAAGCACATGGCAAGAAGAACAATGCAATTACCACAGATCCTAAAGAAGATTTTTCTTTTTTCGAACTTGTGAATAAATTATTAAAATGTTTTAAATAGCAGGCAAGAATCACCCACAACCATTCAGGTCTGTTCTTGTTTAGCTGGATGGAATTCCCATGGGACCAGTGGCTCCCCCAGACTGCAGGGTTTATTACAAGCGGCAACTGAAACTCTGAGAGTGATTCTTTTGTCAATAACAAAGGAGATGGTGAATTCACTATCAAGGTTTTAAAAATTTGGCCTAGGCCTCATTACCAAACAGCAGTAATGCCTTCCAAACAGAGGTATTTAACCCTTTTTTGATGCCCAAGTCAGCTTTTTCCCTTCGTGCTGCTTCTTTTTCCTGACCTTTGAACAAAACTGTATTTAGCTTGATACAATCAGATTTTAGTGGACCAGCAACCTTTCTACCTGGATGAAATATTGTCACTTTGAGGAGTACAGGGAATACAATATGAACTGAGCACAAACTGAACTCTACTATTACAACTGTAGATACAGTGGTATGTAAAATATTGTGAGGTAGTGCATTAAAAGCAGCAGAGCTTTGATTTTAAGGATTTCAGCAGCTGACTCGGTGAAGCCAGTGAGCACAGAAAGGAGCTTCAACTGGGCTTTTAGCAGGGTGCGAAATACAAATTGCTAATGATTTACTAGGACTAAACTAGAAAAAGCAGGGGGTAACTATAAAAGAGTGGCTTTAATCCAGGACAATGAATTTTGCTGGTTTACGTGTGAGGTACCCAAAGGTTGATGCTGTAACACACAAAACCAATCAGAAAACAAAAAGCTGTGTAGGAACCTTGTGCCCAACACAGTGAACCATCCACACTGATGGCTCTGTGGGGTTTTTGTGCTAAAAGCAAACCAAAGACAAGACACAAACACTTCCTCAATTCCCTTCCCTCCTCTTCTTTCTCTCTCATTTCTTTCTGAAGAAATTAGACATATGTCTCATCAAGGAGGTAGAATTTTCAAAAGCACCCTCAAGGATTGTCTGGAGGAAGAAACTATTCAAGGCTGAGAGTCTACACAACAAGGAGCCATGGACCAGTAAACACACTGCACCTCACCCTGAAGATGTAGTTTTTTCCAAGTAGACAATCTCAATGGTTTTCCTTGGGATTTAGATATCTAAACCTCCTAAAGCTTTTAAAAATTATATCCTGAGGGCTGAGACTTCAGATTGAGAAGGTTTTAGATGCCCATTGCCTCACTCCTGAGGCAGACACCCTGTTTGTCAACCCAAGGGCTTGCTGAGTTACAAGGCAGACGTGTGGTGCTTTAGTTCTCAGTGTGAGCAGCCTGGCATCCATTAAAGCAGGTAAAAGCCGGTGTTGCCACTGTGCCATGCCAGCAGCGCTCACCTCCCTCTCCTGCAGCAGCCGGCGCAGGGTCCTCTTTCTGACGATGTGGCGTCTCCGTAAGTAAAGGCCGATGCCCAAGCTGACCACCACCAAGCACAGGAGCCCTCCAACAACACCCGCTGCGATAGATGGGATTTTGGAGCTGCAGGACAGAAGGGAATGCAGAAAGACAAAATAATGCTTAGGTATAAGGCTTAAAAAGCCTTAGGTTTTGATTAAACACACATACTGGATATCCTCTTAACCCTGTTTGAGATGAATCCCCTGTATGCAGGTAACCATATCAACCCTAAATATGTCTCTGCCACTAGCCTTTAATCCTTTCTTTTTTTAGCTCCTCCTCTTCTCCAGTAAGATCCCACATCTCACCTTGACAAGCAAGCTAAGCAGAATGAGGTTTTGGAGTCTCATACCGGTAGGAATATTTCTCAGTTCTTTAAATCACTTTTCTCTGTTCTAATCTGTCACTTCCCTGTGCAGAGCTGAAGACTTAACTTTAGTCCGAGCCTTGCAGTGTCCAGCATGGAAATGTAAACACACATACATTCTTCCTAGGTCTATCGTTAATTGTAGCAGACTAAATACTCACCCGTTTGGACAGCCTTCAAGACCTGGCCCTTTGCACCTGTAAAAACAAATGAACATCACAAATGTATTAGCTCAGGCATACATAATTCTATAATTCCAACCAAGAAAAGTGCTACTGATTGAAAAGTTTGTGTTTGAGAGCAGTCTAAGTATTAACACTGGAATTTATAACAGTTATACACTCTGTCAAACATCAGTCAATGGCCTTGCTCCAAAATCTTTTATCTAGAGGCATAGGTATAGCTTCACTCTCGGTTTAAAGAATATTTTAAACCAACCTTATATCATGTGGTAGAATAACACTCTACCACATGAATGTCATGTGGAGAGCGTAGATACACAAATTCATGGACTCCCTGCTGTGCATGGACACCTGCACTAGTGCAGCAGCTTAGGGCTAACCATGGAGGAGGACAAAAGTACCCTCTCCATTGCACAAACGCAGAAAGCCACATGGAAATGTGTCACTGAAGACCCTTCCTTGTTTCTTGGTAAGTAAAAGATTCCAGTTTCCAGATATTCTATTGCAATGGAGAACTTGGGTAGGAGGTACATAGTCCCATCAGAAACAGGATTTGACAGCACTCCCTTCAGGTACAGTTTGGTGGTATGTGTCAATGATAATTTTATTTCATCTGCTGTTGATAGTGTAAACAGGAGCAAGAATCATCCAGACAGTCAGAAACTCTATTAACAAGACATTTGAGTTTAAAATGAAATTCACTTTGGCAGCCCAAAAACAATACAGATGAAAACACAGTGACTGCATTCACTTGATGGTCTCATGGGTGTGAAAGGCACCATGCATTCCGTAAATGGTGCTGAGCTACAAGATGCATGCTCTTCTTGGAAACTGTGGTCTTTGTGGTATCTACTGAGCAAGAAGAGCGTTACAGAGGGGGTTACATCACCTCTGCAACGTAGAACACAGCAAGAAGAAAAGTCCAGTTTGTGGTATCCGCTCCCTGCGCTGACTTACAGAAAATGGATCATCCAAAATGAACTTCAGAGGAGGTCAAAGACAGGGTAAGGAGTGAACCTGTGCCAGGAAAGCTGCTCTGCATTCCCTCTTGCTGAGAGGAGGAGCTAGCAAGTTTCCAAAATGGCAGGTAGAGGTGGAGATCTTATAACTTGTTCTAGGTCTGGGGGAGGAAGAGGTGAAGCAACTACTCATTTTATTGTGTTTTTGTTTGTTTCTTTTCATTACTCTGATCTTCCCTCATGTATTCTCATTGTTTCTGGGCCAACACAATGCTCCAAAACCCAGCATCTGGAAGGTCTTGTGAGTTCACTGGGCTCTCATGCAAGAATGTGCATCTTGGTGTCCTGGACATGCTGGAAGTACTGTGCATACCAGTTCCTGGATCCCGGGCGCCCAGCTTTGTTAATGTTCCCGGTCTGCCTACAGCTTGGGTTGTTTGCTCAGTTGTGTAACTAAGCACATGCTTGGAGAGGCTGCACATGCAGCATAGAACCACCAGGCTGCTTAAGGTCACAGGAGATATATCTCATTCTACACCAGACTTCTCTATTTGGGTGCTCAACAGAAAACTGATCTAGGACCCAAGACCTCATCCCATTCATGCTCTACCCCCCAGGTATGAATTTCTACATGTTAACCCAACAAAGTATGAGCAGCTTGCATATAAGGATGCTAAATTTAAAAGACCTTATCTATTCCAGAATGTGACTGCGGTCCCTCAAATTCTCTTTTTCTAAAAGTTCTGGTTTGCTATGCTCGTTTACAATGGCAAGTCCTCTACGTGCCTCCTTACAGTAAAAAAATGGCTTGAGGAGATAGTATCTACAGTCTGAGGAATGACCAACCAGTTATTTCCCTACACCAGCAAGTAGAAGCAGGAGAAGTGTAGATTTTCATCTGTCCCCTTCTCTTTATAAATTATTTCCCACACAAACCCATCAATATCAAGTCTAGTGGGATAGAGTAAAAAAGGTGTTTGGGAAGAAAATGACAGATCAGCTTGTGCTTTTCAAGTCCCATGTGACTTTCTGATTCACTTCACAAGTCTAAGAAGAAACAAAGCCTATGAAAAATATCCATCCAGGACTAAACATAACCATCTTTCTTACTGTGGAATTTTATGATGACATCCAACATAAGTAACTCAGGTTTTATGGAATCTAAACAATCACTTTTTCCATTCCTCAATCATTTTTCTTTTGCTTACAGAAACCAAAATGAGAAATGTGACCTTGTGTTATAAACTGCTTAAGACCTTATGGATGTATCAGATGGAATCTAGCAGTGGCTGTAGTCTCTGAAATATTTCTCCACTTATTGGAAAATTAGTGCTGTGTACAGTCCTGGAAAAATATTGCATCCTGAACTCAGCATTTCATCTATCTACGTAAATATTACTCGTCCCAGTACAGACATAGCTATTTATTTCCCAAATCCATCAAGATTGTAACAACTTTCTCCTCTACCCATAGTTCCTAATTTGATGTAAGCCAGGTTGCTATGATTTGTGGCCTTTCAGAGAGGACTATAACAGCCTAAGTTACTCCACAGTCATAAAAAAAATTGAAAGTCATTGGGCTTTTTAGAGCCTTACAAGAACCTTTCTCCGCCTTTTCTTTCTCATGAACCTCCAGAATGTGACAAAGGCATCACATTTGTGTTGTGCTGCAGCAACCTTCCCTCTTGTCCCCCCTGGCTCCTTTCTCACACCCCCTCCTAAAATCCCCTGGCATCTATCATGAAGACTGATGAAGCATGTAGTGTCAATAGTGACTGTGGAGGCCATCAGCCAGCTCTATTAACTACAGTGGTGGTTTCTCTCCTCCTTGCTCTTCGACCTCAGTGGCTGTGGCTGAATTGAATTCCTGTACACTGGGAGAGTGGTAAAGCAAAACCAAATCCTTCAGCACCGAGAAGATTAATTAAGCTGGTGTGTGTCATTAGTTGCTTGAGTTATAAATTGAACAATTCCCACGCTTTTGGAATGTTGCTCTCTTCATCAGAGAATATTTTCTTAGCTGTACTAGAGGCAGAGCGAAAGGAAGCTTGTGCAAAATCCCCAAGATTTGGGGAGAAGGGATCTTTTGGGCTGAACAGGAGAAAGCTTCCTCCATTATGTTTTCTAACGAAGGCTGAGAAAATGACTCAGCAAAGAAGATGAGACTAGATGGGGTTCTTCACAGTGATATAAAAGAAGAGAAGCGTTACCACTCAGCACACCTAAGTAAAAAAACCAAAGTTGACAACAAAGCTCAGCTGGGAAGCGCAGTCCTATTTATTTGCAGCTTCTTCAAATAAAGAAAATAAGAGCCAGATCCTGGAAACCCTGACTTGCATGACTCCTGAAGCCAGCACACTTAATCATGCAGATAAGATTTTGCGGGCTCTAGCCATGAAATTGGACAGGGATGGAAAATGTTGCTGTTTTCTTGTCGGGCAGAAATCGCTGAGAGTGTGGTTTCTAAGGATGCGAAAACTTTGTGAGACAGATGTTTTCCACCCACTGCTGAACACATACATCCCATTCCCGCAGCACAAGGGAAAGGCGTGAAGAGAAGTAAGCGGCATTACTGATTGATTGCCTTCAAGGGGACAATGCTGTGCCAGACTGCTTATTCCCACATTACATCTTTGACACTGGCTCCCTACCCATCAATGCCATCGGCCTCACATGTTCTGTCTGTAAAGCAAATATAGTAACACAAGCTTCTAGCTATCCTGAGACCTTCAGGGATACAGTCTATTTCTTCTGCCACATTTGGGCAGCAACTTGAACAGTACCATTGAGCATGTCCACAATATAACCATGACAAACTTAGCTCAGTTCTTTCATGAATTCATACTACTTTTTATGTTCTGCCTTAATAACAGGGCCAAATATGCTGAGCCATATGTTGGGTAATCCTAATTTAAAATACATCTCTTTACCCCCACCTCCCAACAGATCCCTATGGTACTCCCATCCTCTGCTAAAGCCAGCCAGGAATTGACTTTTCTGATGAAGTCTGCTCTGGGAATTGCTTATGCACAAAGAGCTACCACATGGCTCCTCAATACATGCACGTCTGGCAGATTATGTTCTCCAAGTTTGCATTCATCCAAGTCTAGTGTTTGATCTTACTACTGAGGCTGCACAGTGGAAAGCCTTGTTCAGATGTGGTTACCCATTACGCTATATTTTGATGTGGCCACTTAGAAGAAGGATATTGGATCACTATGGCCAGTTTGCATCAGTAGGCACCATTGAGGTCATTAATAAAGAGTAAAGTTATTAAGATCCTGTTTCATCTGAGATCATTTGTTTTCAGGTGTGTGATGGGAAGCCTGATAAGCCTTGTCTGCGACTTTAACAAAAAAGAGGGGGCACTGCTGTAAATCATAGCAAACCCACGTGGCTGTTAAAGCTACCATCTGAAAACCAGACCACTAGGAAAGAGTGATACTTGCTGGCTTAACCCTTCATCTCCTTTTCTCCATGACAGCGGGGGCCTGGGCACTCTGCTCTTTGATGACCTGGCAGTTGAATTAGCTAATGTACAATGCGATCATGGTTCATCTGAATATGTTATAACTTCCCTCTTGCAACAATTATTACAGGTATATTACAGGAAGATCTGGGATCAGATAGACCTGCGGGGTACAGGGAAAGGGCTTGTAAAGGAAAAGACATCAAATGTGGTGTTTTTTTTCTTTGAAAGCATCTCAGTCCAACAACCAAGTCTCAACCCCTAAAACCTTTTATTAAACATCCCATGTCCTTTGCAGGTTGGAAAACCAGGAGAGGAGATAGTTGTTACTTACTGTCATGTAGATTAAATACATGTTCAATTCACATCTTGTTACAGGTGGCACTTTAAGCATACCCCCACCAAATGAGGACAAAAATGGTTTATACAGATTTGGTTTACTGTGATGCCCATTAACAAAGTGACATTCAGGAGGCAAACAAGGCTTTAAACTCAGAGCAAGAGCTAGCATCTGGGAAGATGCTAAAATAGAAAACCACTGTGGTACCCCACTGGGATTTCCCTCTTTAAAAAACGGAAGGTGCAGAAAGAAATGGTCCCTGGGAGCTCAGCATCCACCAGATGTCACTGATGATCCTCCCAAAACCAGAGGACCCAGCACCAAGCCAGGTGGGAGAAGAACCAAAAAACGCATCACTGGTGAGGTGCTCCATAAATTCCAGGGAATTTCCTATTTAAATCAACAAACAAATATGTTTCAAAATCCTAAATCCTTTTTTTTCTTTTTTGCCTTCTGTGTAAAGATGAAGTGTCACTGAACTTTGCCTATTTACAAAGTCTACTGTGCTTTGCTTATATTACCTGCATGCTGACCTTTCTCACTCCCTTTCTTCTTCACAGTTGTTTGAAATGGGACCACCAGGAAGAAAAAGAGCTCAATTCAAGCTGGTTCCCCTATTTCTTCCCCCCATCTTTTACTCACCCCCGGGTGCAGTTTGGATGGCAGAGCTGGCAAACCGCATTCCCATCAGCGTATTTCCAGACAAGGGTGTCATTCTCACCCAGAACTCCGGCCGGGCAGGATTTCACGCAGTGGGGGCCATCTATAAAATGCGCACACTTTATGCAATTGTCAGGGCCCTGCAAAGAGAAGCAGCTTGTTTGTAATGCCCTTACACCAGCCTATTGAGGAGGAAATTCACAAGATAAATCTAAATGGTTTTCACTGCTGGAAGTTTTCAGCATCATCTGGTTTTATTACCTTGCTACCTGATATTCTTGCAAGTGGTCCTCTTGTACGATGGACCGTATGAAAGGTAGTACCTGATGTTCAAAGTGTTTCATTGAGCCTGATGTTTAATATTTTCTTAAGTTTCAGCTGCTTTTTTTGCCCCTGCCTTCTGCCTGGTTGGAAAGCTTGCATTTTGCATTGGAAACGGGGAATAATTTTGTAAAATCTTGATAAAGGGTAAGCTGAAAAGCAGAGGGCCTGGCTGCAACCTGCTGCAATCTACCATGATGCAATTAAGAATGATGGACCTGGACCTGCTGGCACCTCCCTGAAGTACTGGCCTCAAATCAATGTTCTCTTGGTTTCTCAGCATGGGCTCTTTCACTTTGTTAGGGAGAAGCAAGTGATAATGGAGGCAACCCAAGGAGGTTTTTTTGACTTTGAAAAGCACTTAGTTTGTATTTAAAGGCATTGCCTTTAGCCATTTTTAGCTGAAATGTTTTTATTTAAGCTATAATAGCACCGGGAATGTACAAAATATTTTACAGCAGAAGAACCAGCAAATCTGGGTCAAATTCCACTTTGAGAAAACCAGACCTGACCCACAGTGCCAGTTTCAGTGGGACTACAGTAAGTCATACTATAAGAAGATTATTTTAATTACTGTAAAGTCTAAGGGCCACTGTAATAGACTGATTTCTATGTGCTGCACAAATATGGAACAAGAGGGCTGTCACTGCCTGCAGGAGTTTATAATGTTAATAATATCCCTGAGGCCACGGTAGTCTAAGCTAGAAGGGAAGATGGAAATGCTTCACATTACTGAGCAGTGACTCTTGAGACTCATGATGGGCAAGGGTTGAATACTCAATGGCTGCAAGGAATAGCAAGAAGTGTTTAAGGAGTTGGGTTAACTAGCACAGAGAAGGATCTCTGATGGAAGCATAAGACTTGATTTCAATTACCCCCTAAAAAAGATAATTAGAGCTTTACAATCAAGGTATTAGTTTGACCTGATTTAAAGGAAAGCATTTGGTACCGCTGCCAAACTGGACATTTCATTACATAAAATAGTATTCTCAAAATTCAAGAACAACAAAATTGAGGAAGACTGGATGACCAGCAAGCCTACATTGCACTGACTTCTCTAAGAGGAGCTTGAATGAATTGGAATATTTAAACAAGTTTGAATTTGGAATATTTAAGCAAGCTTGAAAATCTAATTGTTTTGATTGCCTTTCTTTGAATATGATTTACACCTACAATTACTTAAACGTAGGTATTTACTGCAGTTTCCTAGAGGTAGGAACATGGTTAGAGGACGGAACACAGTTTTAAGTAAAAGCTGCTTCCTGCATAATTTTTGGTAAGTATTTGGTCTTGATGACAATTTTAGCCAAGCTTTTCAAAAAGGCAAAAGGCTACTGGTTTAATTCATTACTTAAAGCAGGGCTTTTTCCCCTTTGAATGAGGGAATTTAATTTGTTCACTCCAACTTGGCACTTCATTAGCCTCATGTTCCTGAAATACTTGCCATGTTATGTATCGCCTCTATTTTCCTCTGTCTCTCTCTCTCTCTAAAAGACACAAAACTGAAAGGCCCAACAACACCTGGGACTTTGTACTATGTGAATAATGGATGACAAGAAAGAAAAGGTTTCCTTTCCTGTTTCTGCATCCCTGCCCCATGATCTTGACTTCCAACCCCTTTTTTCTCCACTCCATCTTGGAGAAGTGTAAATGAGACCTCGGGATTATCTCAGCACAGGAAATACATTTTAACATATGGTCTGAGGTGCAGGTCTGCTAAAGTGAATCTGTTCTTACAGGTCCAGTGCAGGTTGCATTGTACATGGTGGAGTTCTGCACCAGGCACTCAGGATGGCAGGGGAGGCACTTGGAATCTCTTTCAAACTCTCTTGGCTCCCTGGAAAACAAGAAAGAAGGAAAGAAATAATAAAACTCAGGCTGATTAGTGAGCGATAAATGCTGTTTATCTCCCCTTTTCCTGATTTTTCCACCTTAAATAGATTGGGTGATAGTGCTGGGACAGGAGGAGGTACAGGGGGACCCTCCTGGATACACCAGTAGCCCTTGCTTAGTTCAGCTAAGGGGAGGTAAGAGTAAGAGAAATTGGCTGACAGTGAAACACACAGCACTCCAGATTGCACACTACAAATCAGTTTACTTTCTCTTTTAAGCTAACAACACAGAATATTTACAATGATTTCCAAAGGCTTTTAAATGGTAGTGATGCAAAGAGATCAGCAAAAACAGTTCAAGTGATTCCAAGGCTCCAAATAATAATTAGGGAAGTTAAACAGCAAAGCACTGATAATTAAATTCATGCCATCACCACAACACACAATGAATCATTAAAATATGAAAGTTGCGAACAGATGGTTTCAATAGCAATAAAGCTGCTCCACTTCAAGTAATGGTGTTATTAATTAAACTAAATCTACCCATCATTCGACACAAAAAATGCCCAGATCTGCCCTTCAGGTCATAATAGCTGCTGGAGGGAATTCACTTACAAAAAAGACAGCTGCCGAACTGCAAGCTGCGAGAGAAATACAATCCTCAGGAGCATCAGCACCCTGTCAAGTACTTGCTTAATACTCACGGGTTTTGGAAGTCAAACTTGGAAAGGTTCATTAAGAACATCCACGTAATTTTCAGTGCTAGAAGTGCCTTTCCTGCCTACATCACCTGTTGAACTCACTGGAAACCCCAGCCACAGCCCTGACACACAGGGCCTGAGTGAGGCTGGAGCAGTAATTTTGCCTGAAACTGCTGCTCCCAGTGCTTTTCCAGAGGAAAATTCATTCCCCCTTGACTGTAACTTTGCAAACTACAGGGGCAAGCTGCTCATCTGAGCAAATATGAGTCCCTTTCCAATAAGGAAGCCTACCACATGCTGAAGCCCTGGCTCTGGGAGCAACTGAGCTCCCGGTGACACCAAATGGCTCTGGCTCTCACTTGATGTGTCTGACGCAGCCAGCATAGCTTGGATTTTCACTGAGGCTTTAAGGTCCATTATTTCTTATGGGAAAGAAGTGCAAGCCTTAGTCTCCCTAGGCCTCCAGATAGTCTCCTCATGGCCTAAGGGGATATTTTCTTGGCGGGAGCAAAATCCTAAGCAATGCTGCATGGAGAAGAAGAGGTACCTCAGGTCCTGTGCTCATACAAAATCTCTGCAAAGCTAGTGAAATCCCACATGACCAGAGACCCTAATTTTTTGTTTTCTTTCTGGTTACAACACATTTTAAACACTAAAACCCCCGAATCATTGCCAAAGCCTCAAGCACCTCTCAGACACCTTACCCTTGCAGGATGTTGCACTGCTTCACACACTCCTTCTGGCGATCGAAAAACCTGCAGGAGAAGCAGTGGAAGGGCCCAGGGCCCCAGCAGCCCACATCTGAGCACAGGGGATCGCAAACATGCCTGGCAGCAGCTAGGAAAGAAAGAGAGACAAAGAAAGCCATGAACATCAAGGGAGGAGAGAGGGCAAACAAATCACTGCCAGTGACTCCATCCTGACCAGTTTCTCCAATCTGTTCCAAAGCAGACATGAATGGTCCTGGCAGTGAAGAGAAGGAGTAATCATACTTCTCTTAATTTCCAAAGTCTGAAATTAAGAGTGATTTCTGGCCTTTCAAAATCAGAATGAACTCTTCTGTGACAGCTTAACAGATGTATAATAAAGCTAAACCAGTACCAGACTATTGTGGTTTAACCCCAGCAGGCAACTAAGGACCATGCAGCCACTTGCTCACTCACAACCCCCAATGTGATGGGGAGGAGAACTGGAAAAAAGGTAAAACCTACGGGTTGCAGTCAGAACAGTTTAATAATTGAAATATAATGATAATAATAACAGCAGTAGTAATTGTAATGAAAAGGGAGACAACAAACAGAAATAAACTCCAAGACAGACAAGTGATGCACAATACGATGGCTCACCACCCACTGACCCAGCTCATCCCTGAGCAGCAATCAGAGCCTCTTGGTCAACTCCCCACAGTTTCTGCACTGAGCATGACCTGCTATGGCAATGGATACCCCTTTGGCTAGTTTAGGTCAGCATTCCTGGCTGTGCTTCCTCCTGGCTCCTTGTGCAACTCCTTACTGGCACAGCAGGGGAAACTGAAGAGTCCTTGACTTAGCAAGTACTATGGAGCAACAACTAAAACATTGGCGTGTTATCAGCATTGTTGTCAGACTAACCCAAAATACAGTACTCCATCAGCTACTGGGAAGAAAGTTAACTCTACCCAGCCAAAACCAGGACACAGGCTGAGAGAGTTTGGGTCATTCAGCCTGGAGAAGAGAAGGCTCTGAGGAGACGCTATTGCAGCCTTCCAATACCTAAAGGGGGCTTATAACAACTCTTTACAAGGCCTGTAGTGACAGGAAAAGGGGCAACAGTTTTAAACTCTAAAAGGGCATATTTAGATTGGGTATAAGGAAGAAATAGTTACAATGGGTGGTGACACTGGCACAGGGTGCCCAGAGAAGCTGTGGCTGCCCCATCCCTGGCAGTGTTCAGGGCCAGGTTGGAAGCGGCTTGGAGCAACCCCGTCTAGTGGAAGGTGTCTGTGTTCATGGCAGGGGGCTGGAACTGGATAAGCTTTAAGGTCTGTTCCCTAAACCATTCCAGGATTCTCTATCAATTTCTGAAGTACAACAAATTCATATTCTGCAAAGAGAAGTAATCAGATTTTGGTGCAGGGACCACTGCAGTCACAAAGTTTGAACAACAGCTTGAACCTGGTCAAAAAAGTCCAATGCTTGGAGTTAACTTCTGTGTCCTTCAACCTATGTGAATTCACTATGACCATAGTGGTGAGGAAGCTCCTTCCCATCTGCTGGACATGATGAAGTCCACATCCTTGGTGGGAAAAAAATCCCACCTTCCCCATACCATCTTCATTAAAACAGTATCACTGATGAATTTTGCATCCAGGGTAACAAAGAGAAAAAAGCCTTGCTCGACTTAGTCTTGCATTTAAGCACAAGCTTCCATAGAGAGCAGGAAGGCAGTCCTGACTTACCACACTCATTTTTATTTCTGTTCTGTATAATCTTTGTTTTCTGGCTTGGAGTTGCAAACAGTCTGTGCCAGTCCATGGTATCAGCATAGCAGAGGTTCTTGTTCTTCATAATGGCAACATCCCCATCACTGATTTCCTTGAGGGAGCGCAGCCCTAATGACTGTATTTTCAAGTTAACAACAGCAAGGGAATATTGGCCACTAAAATGGAGAGGGACAAAAAGAAGACACATGGAAGAAAGAGTAAGCAGGGTATTATTCAGCACTTTCTCTTTTGATTTTCAAATGCATGTTGCTGTAAATGAATTTTGTCCAAGCAAGATGCTGCTCAGTCCTCTATACTGGGACATGAAATTCCTATTGTAAAACAACTGAAATACTTATATCTGGTTTTACACTGGCTTTTAAAGCTAAAATTGGCAGGACATGCATGCTCTGTCAAGTAAATTATGTGCAACAATGGTATTAGAAAGAACAGCTCTTATTTTGTGCTGATCCACCAAGCCACCCTTCCTCTTGGGTAAGTGCAGGAGGGTGCTGGAGGCACTGACGGTGTCCATGCCATCTTGCAAACACAGTCTGGCCCCAATCGCTCAGCTACCTCAAATCCCAAAGCACTTCTGATAGTAACTTCCCCAGACTACAGAGAGCTCTCTCTGCTCCACTTGTGCTTTCAGGCTGGTGGGGAGAACCTGCTCCGGAGAGGCAGGCTCAGGGCAGCCCCTCACATGCAGCACAGAGCTGAGGGTTTCACCCCCCAGTACACATTATCTACTGCTACAAAGATGGCACTATACTCCTTGACAGGTTTTTATTATCTTGCATAAGCCTGGAGAAGAGAAGGCTCTGGTGAGACCTCAGAGCAGCTCCCGGTGCCTGAAGGGGCTACAAGAAACATGGAGAGGGACTTTTTACAAGGGCATGCAGTGACAGGACAAGAGGGAATGGCTTTAAACTGACAGAGGGGAGACTGAGATGAGACATTAGGAGGAAGTTCTTCCCTGTGAGGGTGCTGAGGCGCTGGCACAGGGTGCCCAGAGAAGCTGTGGCTGCCCCATCCCTGGCAGTGTTCAAGGCCAGATTGGACACAGGGGCTTGGAGCAACCTGCTCCAGAGGAAGGTGTCCCTTCCCACGGCAGGGGGATGGAACTGAACGAGCTTAAAGGTCTCTTCCACCTCAAACCATAATGATTATATGAAGACACCTGAGTCTCACAGTGCTCGATACCTTGATGTGCTCAGACAAGCACAGCTCAAGTGTCTTTTACAGTTGCTCTGACACATGATTTACTTACTGTTGCTTGGTTCTGCCTCGTATAATCTCCAGATTTTCAAAAGCATAGAGATCAGTAGCATTATCAGGCCAGGCCTGAATCAACAAAAATCCTGAAATGAAGAAAATAAGATATAGAAGTAGCAATAATAATAAACAACAAACAGTGGTCAGTAGTGGCAGCAGGACTTCCTCTCCCTGTGCTGGGAGAAGGCGTTTGTGCTTTTCCCTAAGTTTATCTGAGAATCTCAAAGTTAAACATGACATTTTAGGGAACAGGGAGATATTTTCAGATCTCACTTTATGAACAGTTTACTACTTATCCCACCATGAGTGCTTAGGAGAGTAAGAGATGATTGTGTTGGTGAGCCACATATCCTTGCCACACTGAGCCGCCAATGATAACTTCCTCCAGAGACACCCTAGCTGAGAGGCTGTGGGCTCTGGTGCTGTGGGAGAAAGGTACCACTCCCTCCTATAGTGAGATGCCCTCAAGGAACAGGAAAACTGAAGAGAAAGCAGAAACAGAGCAGAACAGACAGCT
>JANRGW010053364.1:0-18131 GCA_024733675.1 Psilopsiagon aymara
AGAACAAGGGCCTGCGAGCGTGAGGCTGTTCCTATCTGCCTATAGAGTGCTTCATCCACAGAGTCCTCTTGGTCAGGCGGTTTGTAACAGACCCCCACAATAATGTCTCTCACGGCTGTTCTCCCTTTAACCCTGACCCACAAAGTCTCTGTTAACTGCTCACCTGTCCCCAGACAGAGTTCCATACTCTCCAGTCTATCCCTGTCATAAATAGCAGCTCCCCTTCCCTGCCTACCAGGCCTGTCTTTCTAAAGAGCCTGTAACCTTCCATTCCAATGCACCAGTCAAAGGAGCCATCCCACCATGTTTCTGTGATGCCTATGATATCATACCCCTTTAAACATGCACACATCTCTAATTCCTCTTGTTTGTTCCCCATGCTACGGGCATTTGTATCGAGGCATCTGAGCTGAGCTCCAATTGAAGCTGGCTCACCGGCTGGAGTAGATGAAATATCCCTACATTGCTCGAATGCTTACTGTAGGTGCTGGCAGGTGACTGTGTTGGGATGGAATGATGCCCCCCTCCCCCAACACATCTAGTTTAAAGCATCCTTGACCAGCCTGGCAAGCCTCCTATCAAAAGTGCTCTCCCCCTTCTGTGTCAGACCAGCTCCACCAGCCGCCAGTAGACCTGGCCTCCCAAATTGACTCCCATGTTCTAAATACCCAAGCCCCTGACTATGGCACCACCCTTCTAACCGTTTATTAACCTGGCCAGTCGTCCTAACCTTTTTAAGGTCCTGCCCTGTATCCTGGAGAATTGAGGAAAAGACAATCTTCGCTCCAGAGCACCTGACCACGTCTCACAGAGCTCTGTAGTCCTCCTTTATGTTCTCTGGGCTATTGCTGTCTGTATCAGTAGCACCCACGTGGAACGGACTAGAGTAGGCAGCCTCTCTGCAACATCCCTGATCCAAGCCCCTGGTAGGTAACACATCTCCCTTGAGACTGGGTCAGGCCGACAGATGGGTGCCTCTGTTCATTTCCTGTCTGTGCCAAAACATTCTGTAGGTATGTGCCTTGTAGGATGCAGCTTCAGCAGATAGACCAAACACCCAGGGAAGGACCCTCAGTTAGTGTTGGTGAAAAGAAGGCAGCTCGTAGCTGGCCCATGGACCATCTCACCTGCAGCCTTGCAGGCTGCAAGGCAGCACACATTGCTGCTGTCCCTCTGCAATTGGGCTGGTGAGCTGGTCCTGCTGCGTGGGACCCCGCACATAGCCAGAGCTGCATCCATGCTGACTGTGGTAGTCTTAGTGCTGCTTAATTTCATGTAGTGACTTACTGCAGAGGCATCTGCCCTGATGGCTTTAGGCAGGGAGATGAATGTTGCCCCCATCAAATAAACAGCCATGAGGAGAGTGCTCCATGGTGATTTTCAGGACTAATTAAACCAGGTTTGATTTGCCTGGTCTTCACTGACATCAGCTGGGCTTTTCAGTGCAGCATGTATGCTGGGAACATGTCCCTGTGCTTCTGTTAACCCAGGGACTGTTCATAATTTAACTTTCTATTTAAAAATGTGTGTATTTTTATTTTGAATACATGTCTTGAGATAAACAGGTTGCTAGGGCAGCAGCACACCTTGCTGAGGGGTGCTTTGCATGTCTCCTATTCAAAATGTGATTACATCACTCTGTCACGTCCTTAGAGGAAGAAATTATCATCAAAGATATCACCCAGTAACTGAAATACATTACAAATTGAAGTGATAAGTAGTAACTTGAGGCTGATGGCCAACAGGGACTCTGAACTGCAAAATGCAGAGCCGGGTGTCCATGGTAGTTCAGGTGTCGCAGCCATGCTGAGAGCTGTCACAGGCACTGTTGCAGTCAGTAAGGTGCCACTGGTGTGGCCTCAGCAGAAGTAACAGTGCTTTGCTTTGGCTGTTGCATTAGAAACAGCTCTATGATTTGCAGAAGATCATTTCTGGGCTTCTAGGAAAGAGCCTGGCTCCTCAAGGAAGTCCAGGTTCACAGTTGTGCAAGTCTAAGACAGAAAGTACTGATGCTTTTGATGCTGATTGGTACAAAGCAGGAATAACTTGTCTTGGGAATGCAGGCATGTCCCTCAGGGCAGACATTGTGGCTGTTCATGCTCAGAGCTTATTTGTATCCTCGACCTCACTAGCTGTATATGGGATGTGTGGGTTATTGAAGCTACACTCCCATGGGCTCTGCTTCCTCTTTGGTGTAGGTTCTTGGGGCTACAGCTAACTGGCAGATTACAGAGTGGCTGCTGCTTATGGGTATCTGTGGGTATCTTCCATAGGGACTCCCAAGCTGTCTCTTCTTGTGCTCTGAAGTTCCCTTGCCAAGCAGAAAGCGCTTAGATGAGAGGCCTTGTGATGGAATTCTTGGCTTACACTATACCTCTACACATGAAGCATCTGAAAAGCATGCAGCTCCAGTCATTGCCCCTACTGCTTCATAGTCCTGTCTCCTTGAGCAGCCAAATTCCGCTCGATTTCAGTGCCACAGTAGCTAATCCTGGCACAGGGACCTCTCCTCTTTGTTCCAAAGTGGCTGCTGCTAATCTGCCCATCTCTGCATTGACTTCTGGATTCAGCAGTACTGACAAGTACCATGCATCTCACTGCAGATCCCCTTCAGGGTGCGTGATGGGGTTTGCAGAGCAGCTTGTGTGCAGCAGGTTGCTGACTGCTATACAGGATTGTGCTTTTCTCTGTCCTGTTGCCAGTAGTTGCTCACAAGCTTGCATGTCTCCTCAGTTGTCTCCTGTCCAGCAGTTTCTTTCCTTCAATATTAATATTTTTTACTTACTGGTAAGTGCCCCATCCTGGCAGTGTTCAGGGCCAGGTTGGACAGAGCCTTGGGTGACACGGTCATCCATGAGGCATCCTTGCCCATGGCAGTGGGGTTGAAACTGCATGATCTTAAGGTCCTTCCAGCTCAAACCATTCTGTGATTCTATGGTAATACTTCCCACCTTTGCCTGTTCAGATGGTAGGACATTGTTCATGTCTGGGCACTCAGGAAAACGACTGCTGGGTTTCCTCAGCTCTCTGTGCATGGGCAGACACTGCAGTTCTGTGGGCCCTAAGCCATGGCTGTGGATGATTCTGGATCAGAAGCACCAGCTTGTATTACACATGGTTTGGCTATTTTTAAATGGCAGTATAAAAGGAAGACTTACGAGATACCTCCTTAGTGCTGATTACATTTTCTTAAGTTGCCTGGCTGGGTCCTGTCTGAAAGTGATAGCTCTGTACTTGCAGGGGATAAGAGTTGGAACTACACTACATACGTATGCTGCTGCATGAGGACGGCAGCTTGTGTGCAGGGCTTGCGCTTCTCTTCAGACCTGCTTTATCACTTGTCATCTGGTAGCACTCAAGCTATCCCATAGTCATCTGCTTTAAATGAGAGCTGCACTGCAGGACTGTGCAGTCAATTGAGTAACCATCAGTGAAATTAAATGTTTTTTGCTGATTTGTTTCAAACTAGCACTGAGATGTCTGTTCTTCAACCACCAGCAGCTCTCATGTTTTGTGTAGTCTGTGAGCATACCTGGTACTGCACCTTGCATTGTCCCAAAGAGGCAATTGCTTTGGGAAAGAAGGCAGCAGACCCAGGTCTTCAGGAGCAATTTTGGGTTGGGTTTGCTGGTTTGGTCTTAAAACATGCTAGCAGGTTTGTGGCTGCAGGAGGTGGGCAAAAAAATGTGAGCAATAAAATGTTTCAGGATGTTCAGCCTGTTGGAGTTGTGAGGGCAGTGGGATTTTGAGTCAGATTTCCCACATTCCCTGCGGCTCAGGGAATTATCAGGCCAAATTCATGTGGGGGAAGTGTGTGCTTTATCCTTGTACATCCAAGGTTAGTCCAAAAAGAGCTGATGCAGAAGTATGAGGGTTTCTCCTCCCTTGGGTGGCTGCTGTCCCTGGAATGCTTTGGGATCCTGCGATGCTTTACCTCAAAGCAGTATCTCTGTCTGACAGCTCCTTGCAGCCACCCTGATGCTTTGCAGATGCTGCGCCCTGCACATAGCCAGCTGTTTGCTCACTCACACAGAATAAAGGTTTAACTTCTGTCAGCCCTTCAGAGAGTGGAATTGTGTCTGCCTCCTCAGGCACTAATGGCATCAGTCTGCAATTAGTTACGTGATGTGTGCTAAAATATCACTGAATCCTGGAGAGTAGAGGCTGCCTGTGGGTGAGTTTAGCCTTTCCTCCTGCCCTCTATGGAGAAAGGAGGCCAGCCCACACCTTCCAATACTTTGTGTGAACCTGAGTGCTGGCAGCTACGTGGCCAGATGTTTGAGCTGGGTCTAAGTGATGCCCATAGTGATGTTTCTGATAGTTTTGCTCTGAAAAGCCAGCTGTAAGAGCAGAGAATGGGATGTGTCTGTAAAGGAGGCATTTGCTCTGTCCTGCTAGGCTTGGCAAAGGGGATTTGGAGCCCACCATCAAAGCCTTGGGGCAGCTGCTGTGTGGGACCTACTTGCAGTGGAAACCTTGGCTCTGTCCTTCAGAGCTGTGTGAGTTCAGGGCTGTTCCCTGCAGCACTCAGAGCCTGGCTGCCACTGATCATGCTGCCTGCACAGTGAGCAGATCAGAGGTGCTGGGTTTCACAGGCAGCTGTTTCAGGAAGGCCTGTTAAAAGCTGGTTGCCCAACAGCTGTCCCTGCTGAAGGCTGTGAGTTGAAGAAGTGACAGCATCACGGGCCTGGGAAGAAAGGCATTTGTGAGCTCCCTTCCATCCTTTCCTGTTTAGAGGCAGCAAGAGGCAGAGGAGCCAGGGAATGGGGAAAATGGCATCTGGCCTTGTTCTGCCACTGCGTCTTCAGCCTTGCTCCTTCCTCAGGTGCATTGGTGTTGCCAGGTGAAGTTGAACATGTTTAAGCATCTGTCCCCCCATAGTGTTTGTTGCCTGAGCAAGCCATTTTAAAAAAGTCCTGGAGGGGCACAGTTGTCCTCTGCTGGCCCTGGGTCATCCATCACAGCCATGCACAGCCAGGTCAGGAAATCTATCCCTGCTATAGCTTGTGGCTGTGTCTTTTTTGCTCTCTGCTCACTTGCTTCAGTGGGTTGCTCAGAAGCATTAGGATCACCCCAGCTCACAGTACAGCTCATAGCCGGGAGACTGATAAAGCTCTGTGGGTGTAAGTGACACTTGTATATTGTCAGATGATTTCCCAGAGCAATAGTGGGAGAGGTGGGGCTGTTTGGAGCTGGCCATAAGCTAGTGTCATGGTTTAAGCCCAGCCGATAACTCAGAACCATGCAGCTACTCACTTGCTCCCCACCCTTCTTCCTCCCCCCACTCCCAGAGGGATGGGGAGGAGAATCAAAAGAATGTAACTCCCATGGGTTGAGATAAGAGCAGTCCGGTAACTGAGGTATAACACAAATCACTGCTGCTGCCACCAATAATAATAATAATCAGGGAAAAAACAAGGGAAGAGAATACAACCGCTCACCACCTGCCAACTGATACCCAGCCTGACCCGAGCAGTGATCTCACCCTTCTGGGTAACTGCCTCCAGTTTATATAGTGGGCATGACGTGCTTTGGTATGGAGTACCTCTTTGGTCAGTTTGGGTCAGGTGTCCTGTCTCTGCTTCCTCCCAGCTTCCCCTTCTCTGTGTCGGAGCATGAGACTCAGAAAGTCCTTGGTTAGAACCAAACATTACTGAGCAGTAACTGAAACCATTGGTGTTATCAGTGCTGTTCCCAGGCTGAAAGTCAAAACCACAGCACGGCACCAGCTACTGAGAAGGAGAAAAATGACCGCTACTGCTGAACCCAGGACAGTTAGGCAGAATCCTGAGGATCTCAGCATGGACCTGGAGGGAATCCAGGGCCAGAGCTGCTTACTTGAAATGTAAATTTCAATCCTTTGCTTTGGGATTTTTCCTGAAGCTGCCAAATGGTGCCATGATGACAGCTGGCTCCAGTGCAGTCAGTGATTTGACTGAGCTGTGGGATGAGCGGATGAGAGGTCTGGTCCTGCTGCAGCCCTGTGACTGGCCTTCCTTGCCCTGTGTTGGCGTCTCACCTTCCCCTACCTGTGTGAGAGCGCAGTCCAAGAGTCAGGCTGGCACTGCTGCCAGTGACAGAGTGGATGGCAAACCTGGAGCCAGTTATGACTTGGCATGGGAGCATCAGGGTAATGAAGTCTCCAGTGACAGTGCTGGTGACATGATGCAGGTTAAAATGCAGGAGTAGCTGCAGAAGGACACAGAACAGAAGAGGATGGCAAACACGTGCTGACAGCAAGCACTTCCTTGAGACCCCAAGCTGAGCTCTTCTTGGCCCCACAAGCACTTCTGTGCTGCTGAGTTGCATTAGCTTTTATCCTTGGATAGAAGAGAGCCTCTGAGGCTGCCTCTACCGTTTGTGCTTCCTCACCCCATGCTCCTTTAGGTTAATGGTTTCCCCTCCATGCCCCACCTTCAGCACTTGGGAATCATGCCCATGTGTTCCTAGCCTGCCTCTTCTGAATGGAGTTACTGATGTTGTCAGGTCACCATGGTAACTTTGCATGTGAACTGAGAGTTGAGATCATCTGTGCCAAACTGGCGTGCTCTGAAGGGCTTGCTCTTTCTTCCTTGAAAAGGCAGCCTGCCTGTCTCATGCTGGAAAGAAGTCATGGCAGGGCTGAATGATCCTGGTAGTATTTCATGAGGGCACTCACATCCTGTTTGGATTCCCTAGTGTGTAGCCTTGACAGGTCTGAGATGAGGACAAGGCCTTGGGAGCTGCAGCACTCACAAGGGGTCTGGAACGCGGTCAGTGATTGTAGGCAGGTGGGGTGCAGGACATAAAACTAACCTGAATCGCTTGTATTTATTAATCTCAAGTATTCACTTTTGTTTCTTTTTTTTTTTTTTTTCATTCTTCCCTCCCCAAATCTGTTTCAGCAACTGTACCAGATTCTGACAGACTATGATATTCGGTTTTATATGTATGAGCTGCTGAAGGTAAGTAGCATTGCATGTGGCAATCTGGACAGGGGCACCAGGAATGAGAGAGGCAGTAGCAGGACTCATAGGACTCTGCTACTAAGCATTTACCTTTTATGTTCAATGTAGAATCCATGTCTCATAACTGGGAAGATTTGGGAAAAGATGGTTATGTGGCTTGTTACTGTGAGGTATTACAGCCAAACTGGGAACCTTTGGCCACTTTCAAAAGTGTCCGAAAAGGGTCTCTTCCAGAAGGGTTTCTTCTTCCCCTGTGAAGCATTTGTGATTATTAGTTACCATGTGGGGCTGTGCTTGGACCCTGTGTCTAACACCACTGGGCTGCTCTGAAGAAAATCAACTCACTTCCAGCCAGACCCAGTGCAAGCATTGGAAGGTGTTTGCAAGGCTGCAGAACTGAGGACTCCTGAGTGTGCTGGGGAGAGCAGAAGGAGGGGATTGCCAGCTCCAGGCTTACTTCTGCTGCAGTATTCAAAGAGAAAGTGACTTCTGCCCACTTGGTCTTTAGACCCCCTTGTCACTGTGTGGGACACAGGACACTTCAGGACAGTTTTGTGTGGTGGTCACAGAACCCCATGAATGTGGTTTTGAGGAACAAAGCTTCTGGTTATGCTGGCTGTTATGTACTGATATAACACTCATATTTTCCTTTGGGACCTCCCATCCAAAGCTTTCCCTGCCCCTCTGACAAAGGGCAAGGACTGCCCTAAATACTTCCTCCTGACTAGCCTGGTTTGCACCTCCCTGTGGAAATGTTCACGGAGCCCTATGGCAGATCTGAGATCTGCTGCACTGCCCCTCTGGGGTCTTCAGCCACAGGCCATGGAGGCAGCAGGAGATAGGGAGAGCTTACAGTTTTCACCTGATCCCAGGGCTGTTCTGTGCTGACCTGCTGGAGCAGCAGCTGGGCTGTGTCAGGTCCCAGCAGGGTCTTGGGACTTTGGTCTGGCACTTTGCAGGCCCCCTGCCTCTGGAAATATGTAGGACAGGCTAAGGAAAGCCTTTTGTGCTTCAGGGCTTGGTGACTGCAGGAGATTTCGTGCAGTAGACCAAGAGGCCTTAAGGAAGGCTTCCTTCTGTGTACACCTAAGCTTGCTGCACCTCTCTGCAAGGGAAAGACCCTCCCACTGAAGTCCCACTCTAATCCCCCCCAATTAGAGTGGGAAGGGTCATGAGTTTTAGATGATCCAGTCCTGAGACAAGTAAGACACTAGAACAGCTTGTCCACAAGCAGTTTGTCCAACCTGTTACAGATCTCCTGTATTGGAGATCCCAGGATTGCCATTTGCTGTGACTCCTGTTGGCTGTGAGGCCACATGTCAGTGCAGGGATATCGCTGAGGCCTTGCTGTGATAGAAGCTGCTACCTCCTCTGCTTTCCACTGCAGCTGGGGCCCAAGGACAGTGTTACATCCCTGGCACTGATGACTTGGATATTGAATGACTGCAGGCTGTACCCTCCTTCTGTTCTGCTGAGATCTCAGAGCATCTGATAGATGTTGATGGATGGGTGTCCCTTCCCCTTGGAGATGAGAAAACAACATTTGCACCCCTTTGCTCAATGGAACAGCTGCAGGGAGGTGAATGGTGCAAGGTCATGGAGCTGGAGAGCTCATGTGTGCTCCTGCCTTCAAGCTTTGGCAGCAGCTTTCTTCACCCTCACGTGCTATTGCTTGCCTTTTGTAAGCAGAAGTTTGGCTTAAAGGAGCAGGGCAGAGCTGACTGTATGGCTTAAGTGTGTTTTGTAGGACAGGTGGAAAGCACCACTTGAAGGCCATAAAAGTCTATGAATGTAAGAATGATCTCTTTCTGGAGAACAGAGTGGGACCTGGGAAGCACAGGGCTCCCAGGCTGAAGGACTTGGATGTCACTGCATCGTATTCTTCAATGACAGTGCAGGGAACACAGTTCCAGGTGCTGGGACTGCAGTAGGACACAAGATCAGTATTCTTGTTGCCAGCTTGTCAATTTCTCATGTATAGCATAAGAGGTGAAATGTCAGTTTCTCGTGCTAGGGTTGCAGCACTTGCTGTGCATGGGGCAGCTGTGCTCCTGGCTGAGAACTGACTGTTCTACTGCTGTGCCCATGGTTACAGACTTGTCTGGTGTATGTGCTTGTGTCTGCCAGGCGCTGGATTACTGTCATAGCATGGGGATCATGCACAGGGATGTCAAACCCCACAACGTCATGATAGACCACCAGCAGAAAAAGGTACTGTGGCACCAGGGCTCACAAGCAGGGGTTTTCCAGGGAAACTGGAAACCGCCACCTCTGTACCCTAGCCTGGGCAGCTGGACTTACCCCTGTAACCTTTCTTTGCTGCCTCCCCTCCACTGTTTGTAGAAGGAGATCGCCAGAGTTCCACGTAAAGCACCACAGTGGGAGCCCATGGCTTGGAGGTTGTTCGTCACCCCAGCCAAGCACACACACACAAGCTCCTCTCTTTGCTGAGAGGAGCAGATCTGGGCCATCAGTCTCTACCTGGAGAGGCTGCAGAGACCCTGGGCAGAAGGAGGGTGGCCTTGTCTGAAGTCAGTGTGAATGTTTTTCCCTAGGGGACATAAGCTCCTCCTGTAGTACAGTGGTACAAGCAAGGTGAGGTTTATGAGGGGTCCATCTCTTACTAGACCTTCTGTCCTTCAGTAATTTGAAGGACATGGTCTGGCTTAGTGGGTCCCCCTCCTACCTTGTTTCTTGCTTTCAGCCACTCGTTAGGATCAGCACTGCCTTTGGGCCAGCCCCTCTGAACAGCAGGATAAGACATGTGGCTTTTGCCTGCTCCCTATCCGCTGTGGCTGGTGATGTTGGTGAGGACCCAGACGCCCAGCAGTACCAGTGTGCTTGGACTCTGTCAGATGAGCTCTCAAACCTGGGCTTTGGCCCAGCAGCTGGTGAGAGGGGGAAGAGCTTGATCAGAGCTCTGCTGAGAGATTTCCTGTCCTCAGAGCACCTGCCTGCATCCCAGGCTCCACGCGAGCATCACAGCATTAAGAGGGTTGGCCGGTGTGGCTTCACCTAACTGGCTTGTCCTGGGACTCCTGACTCTGCTCTCTTTATTGCATGTTCAGCTGCGGCTCATAGACTGGGGTTTGGCCGAATTCTACCACCCAGCTCAGGAATACAATGTCCGCGTGGCCTCTAGGTACTTCAAAGGACCAGAGCTGCTTGTGGACTACCAAGTAAGAATCTGCCTTCTCCTTGCTAGCCAGTGATACTATTTGTGCCTGCACTTTAACCACCTTTGTGGTGTCTGACTGTGCCTGCCAGGGCATTGTCTGGGTTGGAAGGGGCTGGCTGTGTAATGGAAAGGCTGAGGTTGCCTGTGCAGCTGGGGAACTGGGTTGTGAGAATGCCGCTTCTCACAGCTTCTTTTTTCCCCTCAGATGTATGACTACAGCTTAGACATGTGGAGTTTAGGTTGTATGCTGGCAAGCATGATCTTCCGAAAGGAGCCTTTCTTCCATGGCCAGGACAATTATGACCAAGTAAGGACTTTGCTACCTGTCTTACTCCATGAGATGTTTGTCAGCACTTCATTTGTGTGTGTACACTGGGGAGGTTCTGGGGATCAGACCACCAGACTGGGAGGATGTTGCTACGTGCTTAGTTAAGCCATGTGGGATTATGATTCACTGGCTTCTGTAGGAGACTTGTTTTCTGCACATGTTGCAAAAACAAGGTTCAAGGGAGATATTCCTTCCATCTGGGATGTTTCTAGAGGGAGAGCTCCTTAGATTTGGGTGGCTCTGCCTCTGCAAAAGAGTGGTGGCCTATGCTGCTCCCTCTCACCATATCTTTTGTTGCAGCTGGTTCGCATTGCAAAGGTCCTGGGCACAGATGAGCTGTATGGGTATCTCAAGAAGTACCACATAGAACTGGACCCACACTTCAATGATATCCTGGGCCAGTAAGTGGAGAAGTGAAATGCTGCTTTTTTCCTTTGTAAGACAGAGAGAAATAAACTGATGTCCATCTCCTTGAAGTACTCTCAGCAAAGGCCTGTTTTGATCTTCAGGGTCACAGTGCTGCTGCAGGCCTCTGTCTGGCTGCTTATGTCATCTCAGAAGGTCACTGAAATGGAGATTTTTTGCTTTTGCCTCTCCCGTGACCCACAAGCCATTCCCTGTTACTCCCTTCTCCTGCTCATTGACATCCTTGAAGTGGAGATGTAGACACTGGGGTTGAGTGCAGGCTGAGAGGTTAAACATCTCCCAGCTGAGGTTTCTGAAGAGGACAAGAGGTGGGTATAGCATAGCAAGGACAGATCCCAACCAGCTGGCTGGCAAGCAGAGCACTTCTGGTCGCAGTGGTGTCACCCTGCCTGCTGCATGCTGTTGTTTAGGCCCTGTAGACAGAACAGAACATGCAATATTGTGCCTTCCCCAGATGTAGGACATCTGCACGATGGTGTACCTGAAGAAGAGGGTTCTCACCCTTGGGCATGTGCTTGCTTGTGCAGGGAAGAGCTGTAGCAGAGTCTTCTCACAGGTGGATAGTGGCGGCAGGGCTGTGCTGGTGGGAGCTGGGCAGTGACTGCTGGTCCCCTTTGCAGGCATTCCCGGAAGCGCTGGGAGAACTTCATCCACAGCGAGAACAGACACCTCGTCAGCCCTGAAGTTTTAGACCTCCTGGACAAGCTCCTGAGATATGACCATCAACAGAGGCTGACTGCCAAGGAGGCGATGGAGCACCCCTATTTCTGTGAGTGTGGGGAAGCTGGGATGGAGAGAGCAGACCTCTCTGTGGAGCAAATTCCAGCTCCCTGCTCCGTGAAAGCCTTGGCAGCTCTGTGGGTTTTGAGGGCAGTTTCTCTGGAAGGGTTTGCCAGGGTGGAGCTTCCACTTTATTAAATGCTGTTTCCCCTTCCTGCCTGGCCCTGATCTGCAGATCCAGTAGTGAAGGAGCAGTCCCAGCCCAGCTCAGAAAATGCTGTGCTCTCCAGTGGCCTGACAACAGCACGATGAAGTCTGGAAAACCACGGGTAATTCAAGATGTTTACAAATAAAAGCAAAACTTTCGGTCACACGGTGAAGGGAAAAGAACCAAGGACCCTCCCTCCTTCCCCTCCCCTTTATACTTGGCAGAAATCTAACCTGGGGGGGGGGTCATAAACCTCAGTTTCTCTCTGGTGGTTGTGGCTAATGTAACTCTAACCTTGTGGTACCAAAGCCCTGGGCAGATGGTCTTGCAAGAGCTAAACATGTAGTGATATCCCCAGGGCTCAACACAACTGATTCTGATTCACATCTCTATGGATCCTTCTCCTTCTTCTCAGTCCAGCCTTCCCCACCGTGCTGGTGTTGGACAAATTGGTCGTTCTACCATCAGCCCTTAGCATGCCTCTTTCTCAACATGCCTTTCTGACTTGTAGACTGGATGAACCAAATTCGGGCTTGGGGTCAGCAGGTGCAACTCTTGTTTGGAGGTCCCAAGTCGTACTGCTCACTCTGGGCTTGAATTTGGTCCTTGAATTCCAGTTTCACTTGTGAATACTGGGGTGGGGGCGGGGGGGGAAGCTTCAACAGAAAACAGCCCCACAAACCTCACAGCATCTCAGGATTGGTTTGGAGCATTAAAATGAAGGCACTGATCTGAGTTGCTGGGGAGAGTTGAGATCCCCCCTCCAGGTATGTTTGACAAAGGCTCTCTAAGAAGAAACGCAATAGACCTGCTTTGGAAACTTGTGAATGTGAGGTCTGCTCTTGAGGCAAGAGAGGGGAGGGACTGTCCAGACTTCCCCATGGAGCTCAGGAAAGTCAGTGTTGTAAGATTTCTCTGTGCTAGGTGTGCAACCACGTACCTCATGACGTGGCTCCCATGAGAATTCGTGCCAGACACAGACTTCTGCCAGAGCACAGCTCTGGAGCAGCTCAATCCAGCACCACAGGATGGATGAGTGGAGAGAAAGCCAGGAAGGATTGCACAGGGAGTGGGAAGGATAAGCAAGCAGCAGTGGTCTGTTGGGGAGGGGCTTGTGCAGCTACTGATCCAGGACTTGGGATCCCACCTCCTGTTTTAACCAAGCCAGCCATTTGTTGAATTCTGGGGTGCCAATCCTGTGCGGGGGGTGGGGGGTTCATCTTGTGGGTTCTTTCATCAGATCCCTCGATGGCTTTATAGCCCCACAGTTCACAGTTGCCTCCTCTACTTGGTCTGTGTGTGACTTCATCAAGTGGCTCTGGTGACACTCAAACCTAGAAGCTGGAGATAGTGTTTTCCCACCAGCACCTAAACACAGAATTTCCTTCTGCGGCATTGTTGAAAGAGTTGATTTTTTTATAAGGTTGCAATGTTTCTATTTGAAACATCTGTTTACATTCCATATTCCAATAAAGTTCTATTGGCATCAATAGCAGGTCAATCCATTTGTATAATTCACTGAAACCAATAAATGTCTACACGTCTGAACGAGTGCAGTCTCCAATCGATGGGATAGCCAGAGGGAGTGAGAGCTGAAGGCATGGGCTGCTTGAGGAGGGCCAGTTGGCTCTTCCAGCCCCTCTTGTCTGAGTATTTTGGGGTTAGTTAGTCTTTGGTTGCAGTTCTTCGTGCTGTCAGGTTGTCTCTCTTTGCATGGTGATGCAGAGGAGATGCAAGGGTTTGGGGTCAGCTCTTTGACACACTGGGTTCAAGCAGCTGGTGCCTGAGGTGCTGGTCTTGGTCTCTGTTCCATGTCTGGTCAGTAGCTGACACGTGGCTAGAAGCTGGTGTTTCCCCATGTGAGGACCCTCACGCTTGTCTTCTCTCTGGGTGGATGGCTCTTCCTGAGGATGTGGTGAGCCGGCAGGAGCTCTTCTTTCCTCCCATCCAGGTTGTGGCCTGTGCAGAAGCTAACATGTCAGTGTCTGGGTTGAGGAGCAGCTCAAGTGCTGCCACCCCATAGGGCCCTCACCTGTGTGAATTCTGCAGATACTGCTGAAGGCTTTGGTGTTTCCAGCCTTGTCCTTCCATCTGCCCCCCTTGCAGTCTGCCTTGCCTGAGGGCGTGGGGATGCCCTTAAGCTGTGCTAATTGCCAGCAGGGTTGGTTTGGGGTTTTAACATCAATTTCTGAACTGATTCAAAACGTATTGAATTGCTCCATTGAGGAGGGGCAGGATTAGGTGTTCCTCATCTCCTGTCCAAGTTGTTATGGGGGGAGCCTGCTTATTTTCTAGCTCTTTTGTGTTGGCATTCCCAGCTTCCGGAGAGGGCCAGCACACAAGAGATCATTATTGTATGCAAGTGCTTGACAGTGACAAACCTGATGGAGTTTCACTGTGGTGCTTCAGGAAGTCTCAGTTCTGCAAACCTGAGTCAGCAGATCTTCCCTGGTGCCCTCAAGCAGAGGAAGAGATGCTCTTCTCAGGCAGTGGAATGGGTAAACAGCTTTCCCTGGTTGCAGTAACCAGAGAGGCTGGATCAACCTGTTCTTTATATCCTTACATCCTACTTTAGCTCTAGAGTGGGATGAGCTGCAGCAGATTCATCCTGGAGGGAGACACAGGAGCTAAGCAGGCATATCCTGGGGCTGAGGGGGGTTGTGGAGTCTCCTGACCAGAAGGGCAGTGTGGACGCTTGCCTGCAGCTCAGGCCAGTTCCTTTCCACACCCAGCACTTGGGGCAGGAAACTCTTCTCTGGACCTCAGCAGAGTGTCATCCTGCCTGTAGGCCAGCCAGGAACTGAAGCAGATCATGTCATGTCCTCAGGAGACTGGGGAATGTGTGTCTTCATACGCTTTCTCCTCCTGGAGAAAGTTGGGAGAGTCCTGGCCTGGCTTTTCAACTGGCAGAGCGCAGGTTTGGCCAAATGCTTGGTAGGAGGAAAGGCTCAAAACCAGACCCACAGCAGGCACTGAGAACTGGTAGGAGAGAGATGCAGGAAGCAACTGTGCTTGTCTGTGCCAGTTGCAACTGTGCTGTGGCATGATGAGAGCTTTTAGTGGGACTAGAGGAGATGGTCGTGGCAGTGGTTGGAGACAACTCGGGGCTGGAGAGAAAAAGGTGACTGGTTGCCTGTGAAAGTGCCACTTTGCTGGACCATGTCTCCTCTCACCTTGTTGGGCCCTGCCTTCTCTCCCTTCCCATCACTTACATAGCAGCTGAGGATCCTGTGAGGGACATGCAGAGGGTGGCCGGGTAGCAGGACATGGGGCACAGTGCCCAGCCATCTCCTTGTCCCCTGATGCAAGAGGAGCTGTGTCAAGTGGCAGTGCTCTGGATGCTCACACTTCTCTCCTCCAAGCTCTCCTCAGTTCTGCTGCTGTTGCTCCCAATTTTCCATAGCAGAATGAGAACCGAACCAAAGGTGCTCTCAGCATGTGTAGAGTGATGGCAAGCCTACTGTGTGGTGTGGGCAGGGCTGGGAGCTGCCACCCACATCTGACCACAGCCCTTCCTTGCAGTGTGAGTGGTTCTTATGCCTCTGGTTCCTTATTGAGCTCTTCTGACCCAGAAAATGTGGATATGTGAATGGAGGGTGTGCAAAGCAGTTGTTGGTTGATTGTTTCTTCCTCCATTCTGGCTGTTCCCCTAAACCTCTGGTAGACCATGGTCAGCCATCTCACGCCTGTCCCTCCCAGGGCACAGAGGTGGCAGGGCTATAGTGTCACGATGAACATGCCTCTAGATTATAAGTAAAAGAATTCTATATTGTGGAATAAAAGTTTTAAAAGAAGCATGAGTAGTAGTATTCAGTGGGGAGAGTTGTGGGGCAGGACCAGCCACACTGGGGAATGCTGGGACCTGCTAGGACAAGTTGGCTGAGGAGAGCAGGAGGAACTAGTTGTACACAAGATCACCATGGGCAAAGGAGCCTCTCGCCACCTTTTGGGTATCACTCACAAGGCCCCCATGGTCTTCTGGAGGTGCCTGAGTGCTAATGCTGGTGCCTGCTTTACTCAGCCCATGGAGCTTGGGCATGGCTGTGTTTGCACTGCAGTAGCCCTTGCGCATCTCCATGGCCTCCCCTGGACTCACTCCAACAGTTCCACATCCCTCTTGTGTTGCTGACCCAGAGCTGGACACAGGACTGAAGGGGTGTCTCCCCAGAGAGGAGCAGAGGGGCAGAATCCCCTCCCTCAACCTCCTGCTCATGCTCTGAGGGTGCAGCCCAGTTCTGAAATGCTCTCTTGAGGAAATGCCACCATATTAGTAAGCACGAGGCATGTGCCAGCCAATGCACGGGAAGCTCCCCTGGAAAAGGCAGATTCCCAGGCATCCCAGATGTTTTGGACCTAACAAGGCAGCAGCCTTTGGCACTGGTGCACCCATTAGTGCCACATGGAGCACAAGGCTGCAAGCCAGCTCCAGCTGCATGGCACCAGAGGGGTGGGAAATGGGCCAGCAAAGAGTGGGACATGACACTGCTGTTATGTGGCTGAAACATCCTTCTCTCCCACTCCCACCAAAGGTGTTTGTGTTCTCTTGGCCACAGAACTACAAGAAAGGGCCTGGCCACGGCATGGAAGACCCAGGAAAGGAAACAGCTTGGGAGTGCCAGGAGCTACTTTCTGCTACTCACTGTGGTACTGCTACCTGAAACTGCAGATCCGCAGACACAGGGCTAAGCCATGAGCATGCATCACTCATGTCTTAATGGAGTTGCAGGCAGTAATGGCTACACAGGACTTCCAACAGGCATGTGTACCTGCTGATGTGAATTTGCTGCTCCAAGAGTGAATGGATGGATGGATGGATGGATGGATGATGGATGGATGGAAGGATGGATGATGGATGGATGGATGATGAATGGATGGATGGACGGACGGACAGATGGATGGATGGACGGATGGATGGCACCTGCTGGTCAAGTGAGGCTTGAGAGCAAGACTGGGGATAAAGGAAGCAGCAAAGTGAAGTAAACACCATCTGGATGCTCCAGTCCTGTAAAACCAGACGGACAGAAACAGAGGCTTCTAGGAGAAATCAGGACAGTTGGAACGAAAAAACACTCCAGGAGCAAGTGTAGTGCTGGGAACAAAAAACCAGGGCGTCACCTTCTGTCCGACAGTTGTGAACTGCAGGGGGAGAACTGGGATGTTTTAAAGGCCACAGAATCCCAGACTGGGTTGGGAGAAACCTTAAAACTCCTCCAGTTCCAACTCCTTCCTCGGGCAGGGACAAAACGCACCCACAGGCTCAGTGGATGCAGCCCCGGCCGCTCGCACAGCCACAGCTGTCTGGGCTCCAACGGGGCTGCCGCCTGCCGAGCGCAGGAGGGGAGGGGACACTCACAGGGGCACCGGAGGGACCGGGAGAGCCAGGGGTGCCGGATTCACCGCGGGGTCCCTGGGCACCCTCGGGCCCTCGTGCTCCGGTGGGACCAGCTTCACCCTGCGGGGAGCACAGATGGGGTGAAGGGGATGTGGCAGCCGGCGCCGTGCCTCAGTTTCCCCATTGGAAGCAGCCCCTTCGCCCTTACCTTGGAGCCGGGGGCGCCGGGGAAGCCGGGGGCTCCGGCCGGGCCCACAGGTCCCTGTTGGGGTGGGGGGAAGAAGAGCGTGAGGGTCTGCAGAGGCTTTGGGGGGACCCCAGTGCCCCCCATGGGGTAAGATGGGGTCCGCAGCTCTATGGGAAGGGATGAAGCAGCCCTGATACTCACCGGGGGTCCGGCCGGGCCGGGGAGACCGTCATTGCCACGAGCACCCTGCGGGGACACGGTGATGGGCGTCATGGGGGGAGATGGGGTCCCCATCACCGGGGGTCAGCGGGCACTGTCACACTCACCGCAGCGCCGGAGGGGCCGGGTCGTCCTCGCTCTCCAGGCAGCCCACGGGGACCCTGGCGGGGGGAACACGGGGACCGGTTGGGGCAAGGAGAAGCTTCCAACCGGGCCTCAGTTTCCCCGTTTGCCACCCCAAATACTCACCATGGGGCCGGGGGAACCGTTCTCGCCGGGGGAGCCGGATTCACCCTGCGGGGAAGGGCGGAGAGGGTGAGACCCACCAGGCCTGACGCCATGGGGATGGTCACCCACCAGCACTGATGTCATGGGGATGGTCACCCTCCAGCATTGATGTCATGGGGATGGTCACCCACCAGCACTGATGTCATGAGGATGGTCACCCTCCAGCACTGATGTCATGCAGATGGTCACCCCCCAGCACTGATGCCATGGGGATGGTCACCCTCCAGCACTGATCTCATGGGGATGGTCACCCACCGGCACTGATGTCATGGGGATGGTCACCCACCAGCACTGATGC